>CM022952.1:20965198-20995524 GCA_012931725.1 Litsea cubeba | reverse complement strand
AATTTGGCCCAGGATGGCAACGAAGTGAAGGTTCGAACCCTTAGTGCAAGGGTTCGAACCTTAATGCTCTCTGGAATTTGGCCCAGGATGACAAACAACCGAAGGTTCGAACCCTTAGTGCAAGGGTTCAAACCTTTGGGTTCTCTAGGATTTGGCCCAGGAGGGCAACTAAGTGAAGGTTCGAACCCTTCTGCAAGGGTTTGAACCTTTGGGCTATCTGGGATTTGGTCCAGGAGGGTTACAAAGTGATTCTTGTTTGATCGCCAATAGAGTATAAAGTTCTTTTTTTTATTAATTTTTTTCAGCTTTGGCCTATGGTGAAAAAGTATAGATCACAATCAGTTGTAATGGTGGTGATTCTAAAATTGTAATTGAAAAAGGCAAAATTGGTCTGGTAAATCAGTCCAATTTACAAAATCGAACAATTGCTGAGCAGTCCATAGCTAAATGGTGTCAAAAAATTGAACAAATATAAACCCATGTTGCAGCCATTCTTCAAGAAGTAAGGATTCTTTTTTGATCTTCGTATTAATGATTTGGAAATATCTCAAACGTGTTCGCCCACATAATTGGATCACTTGTGTGTTGTATGCTTTTGAATGTCTCCCTAATATGCTGGGACCTATTGTGCAAAGACTGAAACTTCACAGGCATTCAACCAAAATACATCAATATCAAGAGAACCACCTGTCACGCCCCGAAACCGGGCCCTGCAGTGATCCGACCTCGGGGTGCGAAATTTTGGGATAATTTGAAACTTTTGTTGTGTTTCCCAAGATCCGCGTGAATGAGGATAATCGATTTTCCAACACGATCAGAGTACATTTTTCGCGGAAGCTAAATATGGTGTTACGACTCGGAATCCGTGGCCATCGGGTTCCGTGTCGCACTCGACCAACTTCATATAGCCATCACTTAATCAGACTGGCACAAGTCATAAATCAGAGCACACTGAGCTGGTAGTAACAAGACTAATTAATTCCCATATGATCAATTTACAATTAACAAATGTCTTAATTACAAACCCAAGGAAAAAGGCTACAAAGCCATACAAAAATCCAACTAGACAGAATACTACCCCAAGTAATTTTACGAACTCCGTTGCCCGGCTTGACATCTAGATGATATCAATGGGCAGCCTCTCACGTCAGCCCGGCGGTCCCACCGCCTCCTCTGATCAAACACCTAGAAACAAAAAGAGAAGAAACTGGCACCAAACAAAAGAGAGTCAGACACGACGGTCTGGCAAGCAATTACAACAATAATAGGATGAAAGTAAAACAAAGCATGATAAGAAAGAGCTACGATGAAATCACGGTTAATATCAATGTCGAAGTAAAGATAGAATAAACATCTCGATGGTTTGCAAATCTAATATCATGATGAGTACATAAATAAATGCCATGAGATGAATATCAATGCATAAAAACAATGGCGACCCACATAAAGCTATATTCTCCTGTTACCGAAGTAACCGGAGCAAACAAACCGAAGCCACTAAACGTGGGACGGAACGACATAGTCGTTATCAGACAGAACCGTAGCCACTAAACGTGGGAACGGGAAATTACCGTTGCCATGGTCGGTACAAACGGAATCCAAACTGCAGCTGGCAAACAAAATAAAGACCCCAAGCCGGATGATCAGTCCGACAAGGTGACCTAAGCCTAGTGGTGCCATTTTAGTGAAAATCCGAAACCTCGAAGAAATGCAATTCCATTTATAAGATACATTTCCAAAGTTGATAGAAAACTACTCCAAACAAATGCATATAGGCGAAGCCACGCAAAACAAGTGAGTAGTTTCATCATTTCTAAAGTATGGGGGTAACCCACTTCAAAACAATAAAAGCATAGGAGAAGAACCAAAACCAAAAGTCTTTTTATACAAAAGAATGAATGATGGGTCGGTCGACTAAGCGGGTAGTCTCGATATACATTTAATCCCCTTATTGTCATTAAAGAAAGCGATTTGGTGCCACTGAAGATCGTTGACAATCACAAGGGATTAAGTGCACATTCAGACTCAAGGGTTTCCTAAGTGGTATTGGTCATAGTCCAAGACTCATCTCATTATGAATTCTAGGCTTGAAAGGGGTGAATGGGCTTCACTTATAGGGGAAAGTTTAATGCTGAATTGAGCTTGGATATAGACCCGAGGTGGGCTTGAAATTATATAGAATAAGTCTTCATTAGAAGTGGGTTTAAATCCCCTTGTAATCAGGCCCACAGCTGGCCTTATTCAAGCCCAACAGTCCATGGGAAACAAGCCCAAACAGTCCCTAACAGAGCCCACAATTCATGACATACACAGCCCAACAATAAGACCCAAAGGCAGCCCAAGAATTGGCCTTAAAACAGGCCCAACAGACCCCTAGAAAATGGGCTCATCAGATCTTCAATTGGGCCCTCAAACAGCCCTTAAACAGTCCATTAATCAGGTCCAGACTCGAGCCCAGACTGAGCTGGGCTCGCTCGAGCGGACCCAGGTCCGCTCGAGCGGACCCAGACAGTAGCTGGGTCGCTCGAGCGGCCCAGTGGGTCGCTCGAGCGGACCCAGACAGTGCCTGGTCCGCTCGAGCGACCCACTGGGTCGCTCGAGCGGACTGGGCCTGCCCAGTCCAGCCCGAGAGTGCAGACTTCCATTTTTTTGTGTTTCTCTTCTTCTTTCTTGATCATTTTCAATCCTCTTGCAATCCTTTCTTCCATGCACACTTCCACAACTTCTTGGGCCTCTTCTCAACCTCCACAAATCATTAAACCATCACCCATAACCATCTAATTAACATAAACTCCACACTTTTTAAAAGAATCCATTCCTTTGAACACCATTTGAACAATGAAACAAACTCTTTTAAGAAACCATAAGGAGAACAAACTTCCAATGCAAAGTAGAGCAATAACATAAATGAAGATAACCATTAAGATGGTTCATTAAATCAAAGCAAACCATAACTAAGGAAGGTTAACATAAAAAAAGAAAGAAATCAAGAAATAGAACCAATGTGAGAAAAGCATCATATAATTGTTGAAATATACTTGCCTTTAGCCAAGATGAGCTCAAAATCACTCCTAAAACAAATCCTTAGAGCTTCAAGCTCCAAATCTACAAAAACCCCAAAATTTCCCAAGAAACCCTAAAACATCAACATTTGTGAAACCTCAAAGAAAACCTTAGCAAAAGGGATTAAAACACTCCAAATGGAGAGGAAAGCAAAGATCTTGGGTTTGGAAAACTATTGCTCACCTTGAGGAACCCTAACAAAGAAGAAAAGCTTGGATGGAGGGCTTCTCCTAGCTCAAAATTCTCAAGAAAGGTATCCCTAGGAAGCTTGAAGAGGGAGGAAGAGATTGGGGAGATCAATCCTCTAAGCAAACCTCACCAAATGAGAGTTCCAGATGAGAGAGAGTGAGAAGGGAGGAGAAGAAAAAGCCCTAGCCAAAGAAATTGCTGGAATCGAATGAAGAAGAAGAGAGAAAAGCTCTCTTCTTAAGAGACAAGCCAATGTGGGCCCCGAACTTCACAAGCCTAAAAACGGTACTCGCGGGCCCCGAACGAAAACGACGAAGAAGACAAAAACGATCGGCGAAATATCTACTTTCCAAAAAGTGTATTTTCCCCAATTTCTGAAATTTTCGAAATTCATGGACAGATTTAGTGAAAATGCCATTTTTGCCCTTTTTCCTCGAAAAACGTGATTTCTGAGTATCAAATCAAAATGATCAAAACATGAAAGTTGTTAAACTTCATAAAACAAGTTGAAATACACCAAATCCCGAATTTTTAGAAATCCGAAGTAATTTCCCATAAAAATACAAATCCTAAGGACCGGGTCAAACTAAAGTCAACGGTCTACAAAATCTCCAAGGCAAGGAAAAATCCGGTCAAACTCAAATACGCGGTCAAACTAAATCAAATCTCACTTAACAAGTTAAACCACGATTAAAACAATGCTAAACAAAAGGATTGGGGTCGGGATCTTACATCCTCCCCCCCTTAGAATCCATTTGGTCCTCCAAATGGCTTAAACCAAATCAAAACTAAAAACCCAAAAGACAAACGAAAACACTGACACCCTATGCTAGACCTCGGCAACTGAGAGACCTCCTCTTAACACAGCTGACGGTGAGATGCACAGTCTACCACATTCTGATTCGGTTGAAGGCTTCACACTATTCTACACATCTGCTTGAAAACATACTTTTCTGCCCAAACTAGAATTCAACAATTCTCCGAAGTACCCTTGGTGCCACCTGTCGTTCCTGCACTGAATCATTTCTTTTACTCACCTTGTCAGTCACTGTTGGTTCAAGAAACTGTGAATTCTATCTCTTTCTATCACTTGGAATTCTGTGCCTTAAGTCCTTCGAAACTGTATATGGTGCTCTTGACGCTTGTATGAAGGTGTGATCGTAGACATGTTTTCACTGAAAAATCTTCACCCCAAAATTCTGGAATTCCATATACCTACTTACACTGCACCATTCAGACTCTGGCTTCTAAGAACATCGTCATTCCGTCTTCATTCTGAAATCACAACTCCAAATTTTTAACCTTTCTGTGATGCACTCTGAAATCTTGCCCACATCTGACCCTATCTACTTGCTGCTCTTGATCTCTTACCTGATACCGTGTCATCAATAAAACACATCCACTAATCTGATGTCAATCCCGGAAGAGCTGAAACTTACAATCCAATTCTTGGACGATGGTGATTCTCTCGTAGATCCAACTTTACCTCCCACTGAACTAGTACACATCTTGACGTCCATCAACTCCTCAATTCCGTACACTTCCAAGCTCCAACCATAGGCTAATGCCACTCACTCCAATCAATGCAAAACAAATCTTAAAATTTTTAGACATAGGAACTGAAATAATTACTTAGTTAAATCTCCTCATTCTAAAACATAGTAGAAGTTACACTTTTCAAATTGAAAATAAAGCTTAATAAATAAAGTTTTATCAAAGTTTGAATGTGAAACAACATTATTCATTTTGAAATCCACATCTTCATGACCCAACAATTCATTGAAATGCTCAACAATTTTAAATCAAGATCTCAAAAATAAATCAAATTCATATGGTATGACTATACATTAAACTTTGTTAAAATCCATTTCCAGCCAAACACATACAAAGTTTTGAAATCTTTAAGGTTTTGAAATGTAAGTGTCAACATTTAAGAAAACTAAACAAGAGCGAAATTCTAAGGTCATTATAAGATAATATCTTATGAAGATTAAACAAAAATTCAAAACACAAATCCTTACGAAAACGAACTCATGTGACTATGAAAAGAGTATAATAATATAATTTATTTCAAAATAAGCCTTAAAGAAGAAACCTAAATCCATTTTTTTAAACACTACAAGGATAAATCATAGATATTAATTGAAAAATTATAACAACGATGAAAACCTCACGAAAATCATTCTTAAATAAGAAATGGTCATCCAAATTACTGAGGTACTCCCTTGCATCTGCACATTGCCCAATCCAATACCTTAAAAGTCGGTGAAATCCACAAAGTTTCTTCTACCGCCAACGATTATCTTGACCCCAACGAACCATCCACTTGGTATTCCTGCTGAACCAACTACACTGGCTACACTGCAAGTCACCAAAATTCCCAACCAAAGCCATAACCATGCTCGTCGAATCCGGGGAAATCCCTGAGTTTCTTGCACCACTCCAAATCTTACTAACTAAGGTCACTTCTCCCTGCATAAAAATTGCCAACTAATGTGCCTTCTACGGTCCTTCATCTTGGAAAGTTAGTCTGAGTTCACCCAATAATCTATATTTACTCACCTTGGTACGCCGCATGACGATCTCCAACTAGCTGAAAGGGGGTCTTCGAATAATGCTCAAGTCCAACTCTGGCGGGCAAACGCACATGTCTTCTCTCATAACCACGACGGAGATGCTGAAGGCTGAAAGTCTGCCGATGTTCTCCGAAAACAACATACTAAGTTCACGAGGTTCTCAGTCTCCGACACAAATACAGACAAAAGACACTAGACAAGAGTATGGAGATTTTAAATTCTCCACCACTAAGGAGGAAATTTGGCCGTCCAAATCTCCTAACAACACGAACTAAAAGAAAAGACAAGCAAAATCTCCCGAACTGAAAGAAAAGCCGACTCAAATCCAACGAAACAAAGACACGGGAAAACAAATCGACACAATCTAACGAGTCCTCACCACACGTCTTAATGTCTCTAGAGTATTTTATTTCCTAGAAACTAACCAGCTCTGATACCATTATGTCACGCCCCGAAACCGGGCCCTGCAGTGATCCGACCTCGGGGTGCGAAATTTTGGGATAATTTGAAACTTTTGTTGTGTTTCCCAAGATCCGCGTGAATGAGGATAATCGATTTTCCAACACGATCAGAGTACATTTTTCGCGGAAGCTAAATATGGTGTTACGACTCGGAATCCGTGGCCATCGGGTTCCGTGTCGCACTCGACCAACTTCATATAGCCATCACTTAATCAGACTGGCACAAGTCATAAATCAGAGCACACTGAGCTGGTAGTAACAAGACTAATTAATTCCCATATGATCAATTTACAATTAACAAATGTCTTAATTACAAACCCAAGGAAAAAGGCTACAAAGCCATACAAAAATCCAACTAGACAGAATACTACCCCAAGTAATTTTACGAACTCCGTTGCCCGGCTTGACATCTAGATGATATCAATGGGCAGCCTCTCACGTCAGCCCGGCGGTCCCACCGCCTCCTCTGATCAAACACCTAGAAACAAAAAGAGAAGAAACTGGCACCAAACAAAAGAGAGTCAGACACGACGGTCTGGCAAGCAATTACAACAATAATAGGATGAAAGTAAAACAAAGCATGATAAGAAAGAGCTACGATGAAATCACGGTTAATATCAATGTCGAAGTAAAGATAGAATAAACATCTCGATGGTTTGCAAATCTAATATCATGATGAGTACATAAATAAATGCCATGAGATGAATATCAATGCATAAAAACAATGGCGACCCACATAAAGCTATATTCTCCTGTTACCGAAGTAACCGGAGCAAACAAACCGAAGCCACTAAACGTGGGACGGAACGACATAGTCGTTATCAGACAGAACCGTAGCCACTAAACGTGGGAACGGGAAATTACCGTTGCCATGGTCGGTACAAACGGAATCCAAACTGCAGCTGGCAAACAAAATAAAGACCCCAAGCCGGATGATCAGTCCGACAAGGTGACCTAAGCCTAGTGGTGCCATTTTAGTGAAAATCCGAAACCTCGAAGAAATGCAATTCCATTTATAAGATACATTTCCAAAGTTGATAGAAAACTACTCCAAACAAATGCATATAGGCGAAGCCACGCAAAACAAGTGAGTAGTTTCATCATTTCTAAAGTATGGGGGTAACCCACTTCAAAACAATAAAAGCATAGGAGAAGAACCAAAACCAAAAGTCTTTTTATACAAAAGAATGAATGATGGGTCGGTCGACTAAGCGGGTAGTCTCGATATACATTTAATCCCCTTATTGTCATTAAAGAAAGCGATTTGGTGCCACTGAAGATCGTTGACAATCACAAGGGATTAAGTGCACATTCAGACTCAAGGGTTTCCTAAGTGGTATTGGTCATAGTCCAAGACTCATCTCATTATGAATTCTAGGCTTGAAAGGGGTGAATGGGCTTCACTTATAGGGGAAAGTTTAATGCTGAATTGAGCTTGGATATAGACCCGAGGTGGGCTTGAAATTATATAGAATAAGTCTTCATTAGAAGTGGGTTTAAATCCCCTTGTAATCAGGCCCACAGCTGGCCTTATTCAAGCCCAACAGTCCATGGGAAACAAGCCCAAACAGTCCCTAACAGAGCCCACAATTCATGACATACACAGCCCAACAATAAGACCCAAAGGCAGCCCAAGAATTGGCCTTAAAACAGGCCCAACAGACCCCTAGAAAATGGGCTCATCAGATCTTCAATTGGGCCCTCAAACAGCCCTTAAACAGTCCATTAATCAGGTCCAGACTCGAGCCCAGACTGAGCTGGGCTCGCTCGAGCGGACCCAGGTCCGCTCGAGCGGACCCAGACAGTAGCTGGGTCGCTCGAGCGGCCCAGTGGGTCGCTCGAGCGGACCCAGACAGTGCCTGGTCCGCTCGAGCGACCCACTGGGTCGCTCGAGCGGACTGGGCCTGCCCAGTCCAGCCCGAGAGTGCAGACTTCCATTTTTTTGTGTTTCTCTTCTTCTTTCTTGATCATTTTCAATCCTCTTGCAATCCTTTCTTCCATGCACACTTCCACAACTTCTTGGGCCTCTTCTCAACCTCCACAAATCATTAAACCATCACCCATAACCATCTAATTAACATAAACTCCACACTTTTTAAAAGAATCCATTCCTTTGAACACCATTTGAACAATGAAACAAACTCTTTTAAGAAACCATAAGGAGAACAAACTTCCAATGCAAAGTAGAGCAATAACATAAATGAAGATAACCATTAAGATGGTTCATTAAATCAAAGCAAACCATAACTAAGGAAGGTTAACATAAAAAAAGAAAGAAATCAAGAAATAGAACCAATGTGAGAAAAGCATCATATAATTGTTGAAATATACTTGCCTTTAGCCAAGATGAGCTCAAAATCACTCCTAAAACAAATCCTTAGAGCTTCAAGCTCCAAATCTACAAAAACCCCAAAATTTCCCAAGAAACCCTAAAACATCAACATTTGTGAAACCTCAAAGAAAACCTTAGCAAAAGGGATTAAAACACTCCAAATGGAGAGGAAAGCAAAGATCTTGGGTTTGGAAAACTATTGCTCACCTTGAGGAACCCTAACAAAGAAGAAAAGCTTGGATGGAGGGCTTCTCCTAGCTCAAAATTCTCAAGAAAGGTATCCCTAGGAAGCTTGAAGAGGGAGGAAGAGATTGGGGAGATCAATCCTCTAAGCAAACCTCACCAAATGAGAGTTCCAGATGAGAGAGAGTGAGAAGGGAGGAGAAGAAAAAGCCCTAGCCAAAGAAATTGCTGGAATCGAATGAAGAAGAAGAGAGAAAAGCTCTCTTCTTAAGAGACAAGCCAATGTGGGCCCCAAACTTCACAAGCCTAAAAACGGTACTCGCGGGCCCCGAACGAAAACGACGAAGAAGACAAAAACGATCGGCGAAATATCTACTTTCCAAAAAGTGTATTTTCCCCAATTTCTGAAATTTTCGAAATTCATGGACAGATTTAGTGAAAATGCCATTTTTGCCCTTTTTCCTCGAAAAACGTGATTTCTGAGTATCAAATCAAAATGATCAAAACATGAAAGTTGTTAAACTTCATAAAACAAGTTGAAATACACCAAATCCCGAATTTTTAGAAATCCGAAGTAATTTCCCATAAAAATACAAATCCTAAGGACCGGGTCAAACTAAAGTCAACGGTCTACAAAATCTCCAAGGCAAGGAAAAATCCGGTCAAACTCAAATACGCGGTCAAACTAAATCAAATCTCACTTAACAAGTTAAACCACGATTAAAACAATGCTAAACAAAGGATTGGGGTCGGGATCTTACACCACCAAAAAAAATGTGTATTATGTGTGGTGTTTGTTTGCATCGTTTATTCTTTTATTATTAACAAATACATCTATAGACAAAGAAAAAAAAAAACCAGCCTAGGAATCGGCCCAACATTGAAGTCCATTGGTGAATGAGGAATTATACATCTAGTCTATTCATTGTAAGAGCTGCATCTTGAACATGTTCAAATTGCAGGACCTGAAGACTTAATTCTTTCAATTGACTCAGCATATCATTACATTGCATTCCATTCATTTCTTTCCAAACCAAAATGTTTACAGACTATATACAATGTAACTGTTACATTAAATTCATAACACTAAATCTCAGTGTGTACATTCATGTGGAAAAAAGGGAGTCTCCTCTCACATTTTTTTATCACGAAACAAGTTCACTTCGTAATCAGATACTTTGTAGCCATCGAGCCTCCATTGCCGAGCATAAATATCAACGATAATATTTTGACTGGTAGTACCACATCCGTGCATCTGTGACGGTCAACGGTCGACACTTAAGCAAGCAATCAGGAAATACAATCATGAATATGCCATAGTCACATCTGCACATTTATAGAATATTTTTCAGACATATATATGGCGATAAATGACAGAATCAAAACTGACTCAAACTCAAACCTATTAGGAAAATGCATTTCTGAGCTAAATCCGATAAGCACCCCATTATAAAGTCCTTATTTACTTGTTGGATCAGAAAAATGGGCAAAGAATCTATAAATAATTGTAACGATATCGTTATATTAAAATTTTGAAAACTAAATTTCGAGTGGAACAGTGAGTCTTTATTATTGTTTATGCATCTCAATAAAAAGTCTATCCTTTTTTATTTTTTGACACAAAAAATTGATGAAAAAACTATAAATGATGGTAATGATATCGTTATCGAAAAAAGACGTCACATACAAAATTCAAGTTCGTATGAGTAGGAATTCAACTTCATATAATGTTAGGCCTGTGATTTTACCTTACTATACGTTGCTTTACCCCATTTTCTTTTGGTTCCTAGTGTAGTTTTTTATGGTTGGAGAGGGACATGAGCTCGTTTAACATGTAGAGAGTCACCCCAAATTACTTTTTGATATGATACTTGACTTCTGATATTAAGTCGAAGTGTGAATCGTGAATGAATAATAAATTTTTTTTTTGTTTCTACAATTCTTATTCTTTGGTTCATGGCATCACTTTTTTGCCATTTTGACATAACACTGGGTCAAGTTGCGTTTTAGTGTAATGTTGGATATTATTTACCATCTAAGAGAACACTATAACCTATGGTGTTGGTAAATGTTATCTTAATAAAGTGCATTACAATGAACTCTCGTGAATTAAAAACCGAACAAACCAAAGAAAAAAATGATAGACTTGTATTGACATGGTCATTGAGATCTTGTATGACATTGTTTATCATGTTCTGGCCCATCAAAGAGGTGTCCAACCAACAGCGAAAGTAATGGTGACTTTATATTGAGATGCAAAAAAAATATGAAAACAATGTAAGGTGTCAAAGTCAATACACATTTTCACTAGAAAGTTGTGGCAGTCTATGTTTGACCTCTATGGGAATTAAGGTCTTATAAATGTTTTTGATGCGTCTTTTAATTACAAGCTTTAACCAATGCTTGTATATTGCTTACCAATTTAACTATATGAGAACAATGCTTTGGATTTGGGTTGACATGATCAACCATGAATAATAAATAGGCGGAAATACAAGTTTCGCCTTTTACAAGTTATCTACAATACTAGACTGAATCTAGCCTCTCCCGATTTGATTTGTAGTAGTGACAAATGTGGAAGAATTAATGATAAGAGAATTTGACAAGATAGAAGTATCACCTATTAAGGCAGGAGTATCACCTAGTAAGGCACGGTGTGGCAACTAGTTAAACCAATGCCAAGACCCACAACACACAATTATGAACCATGAAAACTGTAATTTATCCATGCAGAGTTTGGTAACATTTGAAAAATAAATTTTCAATGGAACAATGAGTCTTTCTTATTGCTTTATGCATCTCAAAAATAAAGTCAATCGGATTTCTCTTTTTGGAGTTGTGGCACAAAAAAGTAAACCTACACAATGTGAAGAAAACAAGGAACTGACATTTTCCATATCAACCTGATACGCTGATTTATCCCCTTTTCCTTTGTTTTCTAGTTATGCATTTTATAGTTGGTGAGAGATGTGAGCTCGTTTATCATGTAGAGATAGGATCCTTTTTCCTGGTTTATGTATCTCAATATATAGTCAGGGCCAATCTCGTTAATGAACGGCAAAAATTGGAAAAAAAGAGTCTAAAGGATTGTAACGATATCGTTATAAAAAAAATTTAAAAACCACTAATCTCTGCAACACAATTGCTCCACAAACATCAATTTCAGTACAAGGCATTGAAAAACTGATTCGGGATAAAGAACAAAACCAGAACAGGCTTTTTTACATGACAAATGGGTTGGAAACATGGAGTTGAAGAGGGTAGACTCAAATGGCCTTTATTTCATTTCAAATTGTTAGATAATATGCTTACAAAATTATGGAATGTTTGAAACGCAATAATTATTCTAGCACACGAAGGTCATACACCCTTTACAAGTAGATTGACTTCAAACAGAGAGCAATTCCTCCCTCATACAAATGATATCCGATAAGGACAGCTTGATCTGCTTCCATATGTCGGCTTCAACATTTCAAATCTAAACAACAATGTGGACAAGTTGAAGTTATATCTCATCCCAAAAAAGAGGAAAATGATGATTCATCCTCTTGGAGGTGGATCTTTACATGTCTGTCTATTATGACCACGCTTCTTGCAATGGAAGCATGTTACTTGTTACTTCATTATTCTCTGTTCGTATCCATAACTTGACCATTAGAAGTGACATCAGCCGGAACAATGATAATCCTACCAAAGCCAGTTCAAGAATCAAAATTGGCAAAGATGCAAATTAAAAGATAGAAAAAGATAATCAATACAGGTGGCACCATTAGAAAGAGGTGTTCCAAGATGATGTTACAATAAGCAATGCACTGCCTCTATAATCACTAAAAAATCAAAGGGTCTTATCCAACAGTCTATTGTAATCACTATAACTGAAAACAAATTCAATACTTGTAGTTTAGCAGTCTATTGTCTTGCTCATCTTGTCCCACTCAATCATTAAAGATCCCAATTCAAAGAAGTGAACCATACCTCCAAGACACTATATATATAATTAAGTAGATCTTGCCCCACGCAATCAGTAAAGAAGGATTTATCAGATTAAGGCTCTCCTCTTTGATTGGGTCATCTACAAGTCATGCACTCTATCCACCAAAATAATTGTAAAAAAGTTTTTTTTTATTAATATGAACTTGGTAGAAAGAAAGAAAAAAAATCAAAGTGAAGAAGGGAAGAATGCTCCTTTTGGTAGCTCCACTGGTCCTGACACTCGGTCAGTGTAAGGTCCGTGACCTTACTGGGTCAGTTGGGCCCAAAACCCGGCCCGTTGACCCGTTTAATTTGTTATTATTTTATTTAATTGTATTTTAGATATTTAAGTGGGTTTAAATCTTGAGCGAGTTTCTTTTAGCATTAGAATAGTATCTGCGAAGTTTCGTTTGATTCCGAGTTCGTTTGATCATAGCAGGGGGGTAGTTTGCAATTTAAGGAAAATTGAGTGTTTTTCTGAAATATTCCAAACGCCGTGATTTTTGGGTTCGTTGGAAAGGTCTCGTCGTACTGATAACTTTTGTCTCTTGATTCATCGCGATCCGGCGATCAGAAACCTTTCAAGTGGTCCATTCTTCACCGGACCCACTAAAAGGGGTAAATTGGTCTTTTTCCCTTTCTCTTCTTCTTAAACGAAAGCCTAGCCCTAATTCCATTTTATTCTCTGCAACGGAAGAGAGAACCGCAGCCATCTTCTTCTTCTTCCTTTCTCAAGCCCGGAACCCTAGCCCAGGAGACCCCATTTGGAGATCTGATCCGCTAGAAGTCATCCTCGTGTTTCCCTCTTGCTTCCGGTATCAACCTGGTAAGGTTTCCGATAACTTCATCTTTTTCAATCTTATGCCATTTGGTTAGATTTAGGTCCGATCTTGATTCTTTTTCTTTCTTTCTTCTCCTTGGTGTATTAGGTTGTGTTTGTACGGGTTAGATTGTGATTTTGAGGGTAGAAAAGCTTCTCCTCAAATTTTACCCAATTTCAATCTTCTGACATTGAGGCAAGTAGATTTACAATGCATCATATAGCATGTGTGTTTGTTCCTTTATTGATTGCAATGGTTTCTTGATAGATTTCCCTTTAATTCCAAGCTTGTCTGATTTTAATTTGGAAATCATTGGTTAGGTTATGTTTTAGAGAAAATGTGGATATTAAGTTGATTAAATGAAATGGAATGTGATGTATGGATTGATGGATTGATGGATTGATGGTGACGAATGGGGAGCAAGGAGGCTCAGATTTCTGCAGGTTTGGTCTTGGATTGACCGGAGGAAAAAGGGAGCAGAAACCCAATTCGGGCTTCAGGTTCGCTGTCCTATCGATCGGTCGCTCGGTGCGATCGATCGGACAGTGAACAGTCCCCAAATTAACTGTGGGCGATCACAGTCCGATCGATCGGCCACACAGTCCGATCGATCGGTCTGTGAGAACTCTCAGTTAACTGGGAGGTGCCCAGTGCCGATCGATCGGTCACTCAGTCCGATCGATCGGACTGTGCACTAACTGTGAGGTGTTCAGTGCCGATCGATTACACCTTCGGTGCGATCGATCGGAGGGTGCAGGGTCACTGAAACTTCAAGGGCTTGTAATTATCAATCCGCCCGTTGGATTTTCACATATAATATACCGTTGAAAGCCCTTGAGATGGAGAATCCAATGGTTCTGGTTTCATCACGATCGGAGATCGGAAAGTGATGTGATTAGTTGAATTAATGATTCGACTCTTGTAACTTAAGAAAGAGAATGTTTGACCTAGGTTAGGGACTTAGATGTTGGAAACCATTAACTTACTATCACATGACCATAAATGGGTTTGAAATCGAATCACGTGCTTGGTGTGAATTCGATGGGTTGTCTAGGTATTCGTGTATTACACGTAGTGTAACCGAATGCACAAGGAGTTGAATTTAATGATGCTCAACATGATTGTACGCCAAGGAAATTATCTTAAGAGCATCATTGATCCAATTTCCTCATGTACTCCGTTAGAATACGTTGATTACAGGGATGACACTACCTACTTAGGATTGGATTGTAATTCCCCTTTGACTTGTGATTGTATCCGTTGATAACCTTCCTTGTACACTCTCTTGACATAAGACACGTAATCAATTATGAAACATAAATTCTTGTAGAATATAAGACTTGGACTTGACTTAGAGTGTACCATAGGAACCCGTGTCTAGTATTGATGAACATGACTGGCTAGTAATGGAAGGGGATTATCACGTGGCTTGTCTTGTATTGATCTGGAAGAGATAATCCCTAAGAATTTGTCTTGTACTTGGAACTAGCCAGACTTGCTTGTCTTGTCTGTCCTTGAGTCAAAACCACTTTATTATTATTGTTGCATATCATGGCCATCTGCAGTTTGGGATTTAATGACGAATCGGTTACTCCGGTTGTCGGGGTGGGCAGTCGGCGTAGGACGGCGTCCATGGCGTTGAATAGCTGGGAGCGGGCTAGGACCGTGCTGCTATTCCCAGGACAGG
Organism: Litsea cubeba; assembly: GCA_012931725.1. Classification (NCBI taxonomy): domain Eukaryota; kingdom Viridiplantae; phylum Streptophyta; class Magnoliopsida; order Laurales; family Lauraceae; genus Litsea; species Litsea cubeba. Next base: position 20,980,240 of record CM022952.1, on the reverse strand, counting down.
GAGCTAGGATCCCACTGGAGCCGGACTATGGTATCAGTAGTCCAAGGGGATTGTTACTGGTACCCCGGGAGGTGGCATAGGACATCCTCGGAGTCTCCCTCTTGCTTGTCTTGTTTGCATTTGCATGGATAGTGGTTATTGTTAGATGATTGCTAGGATTCCTGTTATTGTTTCTACAAATTAATCTCGCTTTATGCCTAGCTTCATATTCTTGTATTCATATGATCTTATACTTGTCATTACTCTACACTTGATGCATGTCGTGTTTATTATGTTTTGTATATCTATTGCTCAACATGTCGTTGACTTTGTTCCTTGATGTGCAGACACATCAGGTGAGTTCTTCTACGAGGAGCAGGCAGGTGAGGAGATCCCAGAGGATCTCCAACCAGCTGAGGAGGCACGAGAGTGGCGTGCCGATGACGTAGAGTAGCGTCATCATTTCGGGCACGAGTGAGATACATGGGATTTTACTAGATTGTTTTTTTTTATTCATTTATTTCTCTCGTTGGACCTTCTTTATTTATTGACTTCCATACTTTTATTGGCCTTGTATCTTGGGATGGCCAATGTAATAAATAACTTAATTCTTAGTTTTGTTACTCTTTCTTGAAATTTTAATTTAATGAGATTAGTATCCATTGCTTGAGATTCCATATGCCTAGAGTTCTATGAACTCCATGTTTATTGGATTAAAAGAGGTTTGAAATATTAAATCCTCATCGCGGACTACGATCCGTGGGCCCAAAGGACAAAATTTTTAAATAGTCCTAAAATTCACTCTCCGGATCCGGTTATTTCTTTAATCGGGTTCGGGGGACGCGACAGGATGGTATCAGAGCAGTGGTTGGTTTCTCAGGGTAAAAATTGTAGAAACCATAGGACGCGTGTGAGGATTTCGTTAGTTAGTAGGTTGATCTTTTAGTTTTGTTTATAGCATTGTGATGTTAGCTTGGGGCATATAGGAACTAACCTTGAATATTTTGCAGTAATGTCATCTACCCTAAGTGTACTATTCAGATTTGGGAAGTTAAGTTGACCGTCAGTTTGATCATCTTACCAATGGCGGAGTTTGATGTGATACTCGGTATGGATTGGTTAGCTAAGAACCGAGCAGTGTTAGATTGTTTTAACAAGACTGTGAAGTTGCAGAGTGCAGATCGTAGTGTTGAGTTTATTGGAGCTGAAAAGCCCATCTCCACTCGGATGATTTCTGCATTGAAGGCAGAGTGATTGATGAGGAGCGGTTGTGATGGTTTTATCGCATTTATTGCGGAAGATAAGGAGTCCAAGACTGTTGATGAGATTCCAGTGGTGCGAGAATTCCCGGATGTGTTCCCGGATGAGATTCCTGGTTTGCCACCTGTTCGTGAGTTGGATTTCACGATTGAATTGCAGCCAGGGACGGCACCTATTTCGAAGGCCCCGTATAGGATGGCACCAGCAGAATTGAAAGAGTTAAAAACTCAGATTGGAGATCTGTTGGATAAGGGTTTTATCAGGCCCAGTGTTTCACCGTGGGGAGCTCCGGTGATATTTGTGAAGAAGAAGGACGGGACTATGAGGATGTGCATAGATTACAGACAGTTGAACCAGATGACTGTTAAGAATAAGTACCCGTTACCGAGGATCGATGAGCTATTCGATCAGTTGCAGGGAGCCCAATTCTTTTCGAAGATAGATCTGCGTTCCGGTTATCATCAGTTGCGAGTCAGAAAGGAAGATGTTCCTAAGACTGCATTCCGGACGAGATATGGACATTTTGAGTTTCTAGTGATGCCTTTTGGATTGACGAATGCTCCAGCAGTTTTTATGGCATTGATGAACAAGGCATTTGCTCCTTTCTTGGATCAGTTTGTGGTAGTCTTCATAGATGATGTATTGGTGTACTCGAAGACTAAGGAGGAGCATGAGCATCAGTTGAGAACTTCTTTGCAGCTTTTGAGGGATAACCAACTATATGCTAAGTTAAGCAAATGTGAGTTTTGGTTGGAGGAAGTGGCATTTTTGGGCCACATTATCTCTAAGGAAGGATTAACGGTGGATCCCAAGAAGATTTCAGCAGTTGTCAATTGGAGTAGCCCGAGGAATGTAGCGGAGATTCGTAGTTTCCTTGGACTTGCAGGTTACTACAGAAGGTTTGTGAAAGGATTCGCTACTATAGCATCTCCGTTGACTAAGTTGACGAGGAAGGATATCCCATTTGTATGGACGGAAGGGTGTGAAAACAGCTTCCAAGAATTGAAGACACGGTTGACTACAGCACCCATACTTGCCTTACCCGCTGGAAGTGGAGGATTTGTGATTTTCACAGATGCATCAAGAGTAGGTTTGGGATGTGTCCTCATGCAGCATGACAAGGTGATAGCATATGGATCGAGACAATTGAAGGATCATGAGAAGAAGTATGCCACACATGACTTGGAGTTAGCAGCAGTGGTGTTTGCATTGAAGTTGTGGAGGCACTATTTGTATGGGGAGAGATTTGAGGTGCATACAGATCATAAGAGTCTGCAATACCTGTTTACACAGGGTGATCTGAATAACAGGCAGAGGAGATGGATGGAGTACATAAAGGATTATGATTTTCCGATCAAGTACCATCCTGGAAGAGTGAATGTGGTAGCAGATGCTCTTAGTAGGAAGGCAGCATTCAATGGGTGTATAATGCCTGAATGGAGATGGATGGAGCAATTCAGAGATATGGATGTGGAAGTCTGGCCAGTCAATGAGAAGGTCCTAGTTGCTACAATAGGAGTTTGGGAGCCAGAGATAGTTAACAGGATCAAGGAATGCCAGAAGGATGATCCAGAACTACAGAGAATCATTGATCATGTGGATGACAAGCCAGAGTTCAGATTGATTGAGGGAGTTTTGTACTGCAAAGATAGGTTGTGTGTGCCAGATGTTCAAGATATCAAGTCAGAGTTGATGACAGATGCGTACCACACCAGATACTCTATTCACCCAGGGAGTACCAAAATGTATCAGAATTTGAAGAATCATTATTGGTGGGTGAAAATGAAGAAAGAGATTGCAGAATTTGTCTCCAGGTGTATGACTTGTCAGCAAATTAAGGCAGAGCACAAGAAGCCTCCTGGTTTACTTCACCCGTTGGAAATTCCACAGTGGAAATGGGAGAATATCACCATGGATTTCGTGTCGGGATTGCCGAACACCAAGAAAGGCAATGATGCTATTTGGGTGATTGTTGATAGACTGACTAAATCAGCCCATTTCTTGCCATTTAAGACTGGTCAGTTTATGGACAAGATGACTAAGTTGTACAGGGACAATATAGTCAAGTTGCATGGAGTGCCTAAGTCCATAGTATCCGATCGAGACACTAAGTTTGCCTCTCGATTTTGGTCTACTTTCCAGTCATCTATGGGAACTCAGTTGAAGTTCAGTACAGCTTACCACCCTCAGACAGATGGACAGTCAGAACGTACCATTCAGACATTGGAAGATCTCCTCCGAGCATGTGTTTTGGATTTCAAGGAGAGTTGGGATGAGAGTTTGCCTCTATGTGAGTTTGCCTACAACAACAGTTATCATTCAAGTATTGGTATGGCACCATTTGAGGCATTGTACGGAAGGAGATGCAGAACCCCAGCATGTTGGGAGGAAGTTGGAGTTCGGAGTTTTCATGGCCCCTCAGAGATTGCTGATTCCAGTGAGAAGGTCAGAGTTGTCCAGATGAGAATGAAGGAGTCACGTGATTGTCAGAAGAGCTATGCAGACAAGAGACGGAGATCTTTAGAATTCCAAGTGGGGGATATGGTTTTCCTGAAAGTGTCTCCGATGAGAGGTGTTGTCAGATTTGGACAGAAAGGGAAGCTTGCCAAGAGGTTTGTGGGACCATTTGAGATGAAGAGCAAGATTGGAGACGTGGCTTATCGTCTAGTACTACCGCCAGAATTAGCGGGTGTGCACGACGTATTTCATGTTTCAATGCTTCGGAAGTATATTCCCGATCCCACCCACGTGTTGCAGCACGAGCCACTTCAGCTTCAGGCGGATGTCACCTACGTGGAGCGTCCAGTGCAGATCCTCGACACGAAGGAGGTAGTGTTGCGTACCAAGACCATTCAATGGGTCAAAGTACAGTGGGAGAACGACAGTCCAGAGGAAACTACGTGGGAGCTGAAGGATCAGATTCTGAAGGCGTACCCCTATCTTTTTCCAGATGAGGTATGCTTAGGCATTTGGGGGACCAAATGTTCTTTTTATTTGTGAGAGTTGTAAGGTCCGTGACCTTACTGGGTCAGTTGGGCCCAAAACCCGGCCCGTTGACCCGTTTAATTTGTTATTATTTTATTTAATTGTATTTTAGATATTTAAGTGGGTTTAGATCTTGAGCGAGTTTCTTTTAGCATTAGAATAGTATCTGCGAAGTTTCGTTTGATTCCGAGTTCGTTTGATCATAGTAGGGGGGTAGTTTGCAATTTAAGGAAAATTGAGTGTTTTTCTGAAATATTCCAAACGCCGTGATTTTTGGGTTCGTTGGAAAGGTCTCGTCGTACTGATAACTTTTGTCTCTTGATTCATCGCGATCCGGCGATCAGAAACCTTTCAAGTGGTCCATTCTTCACCGGACCCACTAAAAGGGGTAAATTGGTCTTTTTCCCTTTCTCTTCTTCTTAAACGAAAGCCTAGCCCTAATTCCATTTTATTCTCTGCAACGGAAGAGAGAACCGCAGCCATCTTCTTCTTCTTCCTTTCTCAAGCCCGGAACCCTAGCCCAGGAGACCCCATTTGGAGATCTGATCTGCTAGAAGTCATCCTCGTGTTTCCCTCTTGCTTCCGGTATCAACCTGGTAAGGTTTCCGATAACTTCATCTTTTTCAATCTTATGCCATTTGGTTAGATTTAGGTCCGATCTTGATTCTTTTTCTTTCTTTCTTCTCCTTGGTGTATTAGGTTGTGTTTGTACGGGTTAGATTGTGATTTTGAGGGTAGAAAAGCTTCTCCTCAAATTTTACCCAATTTCAATCTTCTGACATTGAGGCAAGTAGATTTACAATGCATCATATAGCATGTGTGTTTGTTCCTTTATTGATTGCAATGGTTTCTTGATAGATTTCCCTTTAATTCCAAGCTTGTCTGATTTTAATTTGGAAATCATTGGTTAGGTTATGTTTTAGAGAAAATGTGGATATTAAGTTGATTAAATGAAATGGAATGTGATGTATGGATTGATGGATTGATGGATTGATGGTGACGAATGGGGAGCAAGGAGGCTCAGATTTCTGCAGGTTTGGTCTTGGATTGACCGGAGGAAAAAGGGAGCAGAAACCCAATTCGGGCTTCAGGTTCGCTGTCCTATCGATCGGTCGCTCGGTGCGATCGATCGGACAGTGAACAGTCCCCAAATTAACTGTGGGCGATCACAGTCCGATCGATCGGCCACACAGTCCGATCGATCGGTCTGTGAGAACTCTCAGTTAACTGGGAGGTGCCCAGTGCCGATCGATCGGTCACTCAGTCCGATCGATCGGACTGTGCACTAACTGTGAGGTGTTCAGTGCCGATCGATTACACCTTCGGTGCGATCGATCGGAGGGTGCAGGGTCACTGAAACTTCAAGGGCTTGTAATTATCAATCCGCCCGTTGGATTTTCACATATAATATACCGTTGAAAGCCCTTGAGATGGAGAATCCAATGGTTCTGGTTTCATCACGATCGGAGATCGGAAAGTGATGTGATTAGTTGAATTAATGATTCGACTCTTGTAACTTAAGAAAGAGAATGTTTGACCTAGGTTAGGGACTTAGATGTTGGAAACCATTAACTTACTATCACATGACCATAAATGGGTTTGAAATCGAATCACGTGCTTGGTGTGAATTCGATGGGTTGTCTAGGTATTCGTGTATTACACGTAGTGTAACCGAATGCACAAGGAGTTGAATTTAATGATGCTCAACATGATTGTACGCCAAGGAAATTATCTTAAGAGCATCATTGATCCAATTTCCTCATGTACTCCGTTAGAATACGTTGATTACAGGGATGACACTACCTACTTAGGATTGGATTGTAATTCCCCTTTGACTTGTGATTGTATCCGTTGATAACCTTCCTTGTACACTCTCTTGACATAAGACACGTAATCAATTATGAAACATAAATTCTTGTAGAATATAAGACTTGGACTTGACTTAGAGTGTACCATAGGAACCCGTGTCTAGTATTGATGAACATGACTGGCTAGTAATGGAAGGGGATTATCACGTGGCTTGTCTTGTATTGATCTGGAAGAGATAATCCCTAAGAATTTGTCTTGTACTTGGAACTAGCCAGACTTGCTTGTCTTGTCTGTCCTTGAGTCAAAACCACTTTATTATTATTGTTGCATATCATGGCCATCTGTAGTTTGGGATTTAATGACGAATCGGTTACTCCGGTTGTCGGGGTGGGCAGTCGGCGTAGGACGGCGTCCATGGCGTTGAATAGTTGGGAGCGGGCTAGGACCGTGCTGCTATTCCCAGGACAGGGAGCTAGGATCCCACTGGAGCCGGACTATGGTATCAGAGTCCAAGGGGATTGTTACTGGTACCCCGGGAGGTGGCATAGGACATCCTCGGAGTCTCCCTCTTGCTTGTCTTGTTTGCATTTGCATGGATAGTGGTTATTGTTAGATGATTGCTAGGATTCCTGTTATTATTTCTACAAATTAATCTCGCTTTATGCCTAGCTTCATATTCTTGTATTCATATGATCTTATACTTGTCATTACTCTACACTTGATGCATGTCGTGTTTATTATGTTTTGTATATCTATTGCTCAACATGTCGTTGACTTTGTTCCTTGATGTGCAGACACATCAGGTGAGTTCTTCTACGAGGAGCAGGCAGGTGAGGAGATCCCAGAGGATCTCCAACCAGCTGAGGAGGCACGAGAGTGGCGTGCCGATGACGTAGAGTAGCGTCATCATTTCGGGCACGAGAGAGATACATGGGATTTTACTAGATTGTTTTTTTTATTCATTTATTTCTGTCGTTGGACCTTCTTTATTTATTGACTTCCATACTTTTATTGGCCTTGTATCTTGGGATGGCCAATGTAATAAATAACTTAATTCTTAGTTTTGTTACTCTTTCTTGAAATTTTAATTTAATGAGATTAGTATCCATTGCTTGAGATTCCATATGCCTAGAGTTCTATGAACTCCATGTTTATTGGATTAAAAGAGGTTTGAAATATTAAATCCTCATCGTGGACTACGATCCGTGGGCCCAAAGGAAAAAATTTTTAAATAGTCCTTAAATTCACTCTCCGGATCCGGTTATTTCTTTAATCGGGTTCGGGGGACGTGACAGTCAGTCAACAAGATCACTAGGAACATAGAATGTGTATGGTCTATGATAACATTGTACCCATAATCTAGAGTAAACCAACAGTAGTCTCATCTATGGACAACAAAACAGCTTCCCTTCTAAGTTCTAACCATTCACGACACTTGCTCACTGAAAACTTTGTCTTAGCAAGAGCCCTAAACAACACTAAAATCTTAACTCGAACACCCCTCCACTACACTCAAGCCATTCTAGATAAGTACTATATTCCTCAGCCCTATCTTAAACCTAACACCCAACATACATAACTCATCCCCATCCTGGTAATGGGATGCAATACTGTGGGCACATTTCACCTTCTCCCTCTTTGTCCCGAACTCCTCTCTCACAGTCTCCCCCCATATTTACAAGCAGAAACCTTTCTCCAACATGCTACTTTCTCTTCTCCAAATCTCCAACACCATTAACTTGGCAATGCCCAATTTGTGTATCTTTACACAAATTCCCTACCCCCAACACCTTCTCCTCTTTGGTTTCTCCTGTCTTTCCAACAGGTAAGAAGTTACTTTCTCGTAAGTACCTTCGCATATGAATTTTTTTAATCCCTACAATTGTCTTGCAACTAAAGCATCTAGAATGAGAACATAAAGAAAGAAGACATAGGTAAATTGGAAAGAGTAGCTCTAACAAGGGTGAATTATCCTCTGAAGGATAAGAATTGTATTTTCCATGAAGACAAATCTTTTTTCCTCAAATTTAGTCATCACTTGGTGCCACATTGCCTAGGGACAAAGATTAGAGCCTAAAGGTAAAACAAAATAAATTGAAAAACAAACTTCCCAACACTCAATCTTATAACAAATAAAAAAGTCCAATTGCCAATGGATACTTGAAATGACAGTGGCTAGAATAGAAACAGAGAAAATTGTGAGTATAACAAAGGCAAACAATTCGTCACTTTTTTACTGTGTTTTTTCTAAGCTTATGTTACTTGATTCGGGCGAAGATGTAAAACCAAGAATTTCAGTCACCATTTTTTTTAAAAAAAAGACATAAAACCAAGAAAAAGGCAACAATTTTATTTTAGAAAAAGAACAATGAAAAGCTTTACCAAAGAATAAAATTCAGTTACCATCTACTGAGCTGTTTTCTAACATAGGAACTAACACAAATTGATCAAACTAAACCCACCTCCAAAGGAATTTATAATCCAATGTCATTAAGCCTAGTTATTACATGAGGCAATAAATTGAAGTTTCTTGAACTGGCATTGAAGTTAGATCATTTTCAAATGCATGCAGTACTTAAGTTGAGTAAACCTAGTTATTACATAAGGCTATAGATTGAAATTTGTTGAACTCACGTTTAAGTTAAACCATTTTGAAATGCATGCGGTACTTATAATGAGTAACTACTAATTATTGCACTGATTTGGTTACAGAGAATATTTTTGTTGTGACATTATGCTGTGGACTTTGTCAAATGGTCATGGAGATGGCTTGTATACAGCTATAAATAGTGGAGAAAGGATATAAGAAAGGTTATAGAGGGAGGCAGTGAGAGGAAAAAACTTTCAAAAGTTACTTTCAGCGATTTGATGTAAAGGATTAAAATATAAACCAGTAATCGTAACAAAAAAATGTATCAAAGATAGTCCATAGAGAGTAATCGTAACAGTCAAATCTAAATAAAAGTCATTACTCTACAAACAGGTTTTTGCTCAAACTTGCCAGCCACCATACCCACTCGGTTAAGACATCCAAAATGCAAACCCCATGAAATCTTATCTTGTAACCAACCAAGTAGGCAACCCGACCTTCCACATTTCATACATCTATTTCACATAATGCTCCTCATTTCTGAAAGAATCACCTACCAACCCTACTTTCTTCATGCATTCTGATGCAAATTGGAGGGCCCACAAGCCAAAGGCAATTGAATTAATACATCTAGCCGAAACTCAGTCCACAAGGGATATCAAATCCAGTCCCTAATAGGAAAAAAATAGCCTAAGGGTAGACTATGATAAGTTAGGTATACCAAATACCAATAAAACACTACGCCCCAACCCCCAATGCACACACAAAAACCAGCAGCAGCAGCAAAAAAAAAAAGAGCAGGGGGCTGTTTCCGATGAGAAAGTGAGACCCAATATAATTAATGGAAGGTGGGCTTTCTTTAACATGTGTCTGCAACACATTATTAGGGCCATATGGTAGTTCTACTTTCATTTAAATCACTAAAACACTACAATATTGATCATATATGAAATTCATACAAGGTTTGTAGGGAAAAAAAAGATCTTTTGCAAAATGTACCTTTCTAGAATTTGATATGGATCCACTACAAGTTCAAGCTTTCCATCAATCCATATAGAGAACCGGGCATTGGAAAAAATCTGTGCAATAGAAGCTTAGGGACCTGCCAAAGAAACATAAGACCAGAACTTACTAAAGTACCCGCCTCAAGATGCCATTTTAACATACTTTAAATGATGAATTGGAAGTAGATAGATAACATATTAGAATACGTGTGCATCTTATGGAACTGTGCTATTGAAATGACTTATAGAAACTGAATTATGAGCAACAACATTTACTAATGGTTCATCTTTAAAGAATTTCTTACACTGAGTGCATGGTAAAATAGGACATGATCCACTAACATTTGAACAAACATTATTATAGTCTTTAAAATAGGTGGGTAATTAGATGAGGATTTTAACAAAAGTAATTACAAGTTACCACACAGATATCTCAAGAAGTTGGCAGCATCTGACTGACACCAAATCAGAATTAACCAACGAAGAAAGAAAAATGATCAAAGCAAATGAGCAAAACAGATTTGAACAAAGGACAGCTTTCTCCATTTCTCCATCAATTAATCAACTTCTTCTCATCATCTAAAAAGACCCTTAGATAACCAGTCCAAAAGTATCATGCAAATGAGCAAAACAGATCAACAGGGTGGTTTTTTAGAACTCAATATCAAATTGGTGTGGGTCTTTCCATATGCATATGGATGGGATACAAAATGGGCGCTTGTTTATCTAGAGCTGTTTCCACATTCTTGAAATGCATTTTCTCTTGAACTTCCCCAAACTTTTATTCTCTGTTATACAAGCATGTAGAAGGCACCCTTTATATAATTTTTTTCCTTCAAAAGCTCATCTCCCCGTAACCATGCCAATACAATACAAGAGTATGATTTCAAATGCAATGGAGCCCACATCTACTTATCATAGTGAAAATAGAAATCTATTGCAATATAAATAAATGGACACTAAGATAAGTAGATGTGGGCTCCATTGCTTTTGAAATCCATGCCCTAATAAAGAACAGAGTACAGTATAAAAAACATCATAGCATGGCCTGGTAGTTCCTCTTGAGCCCATGTGATGATCAAATAATAACTTAGAATTATGGGAAGATTAAATGTATAGGCAGACAGTAATGCAAACACAGTCAAGTTTCATAAATAGGAGAACAACACATGATTTTCTCGGTTTGCCTCAATACATTGAAACATGAATCCTTATTGTAAAAAGAAAAATGTACAACAACAAATTGTTTTGAGAAAAATTGCATTGTATATAAAGTTTGGGAGTGAACGCTAACAAAATTTCAAACTTTCTCAATGATAAGAAAATGACTTAAGCGCAAGAAACAATTCGCTTCATAACAACTGCAGGGAAAAGTGTCAAGTACAAACATGCCATTGGATTTGAAAATATCAAGTTTCGTTAGTAATAGTTATGATAACAACTGTAGCAAGAAAATAATTACAATGACCATCACTTCTACGTTACATTATAGAATATCCTCTTTTTTTCAAATTTGGAGGAGCAATGAGAAAGAAAGCAAACTTGTAAGAGAGCAGCAATAGTGCCAATAGAATGCCATAACATTGGAGCAAGGTCTTGAAACAACTCCCTTTTTCTAAAAAACAAATTGAAAACAAAAAAGCCTCTAAGTCCATGATTTATCCATATAAATCTCATAAATAAACAAACCATAATTTGATATCATAACCATAAAAGGAATATTGTGCTAAAGCATCCAACGACACAATGTATTCACTAGGTCTGATACTATTTAAAAAAAAAACCCAAAATGTGGCTGAACAACATCGACTCCTTGTGAATCAATCCAAAAATACCCTAACCCATCAAACTCCAAATGAAAATTCCCATTTTTAAACCACCCCATCAAATGACCCGAGGAATTCAATTCAACCTGCAAGATTCTTCCTTTATCAACAAATATTCTTCCTTTACCAACAAACATCACCCCACCATTACAAAACCCCCCAAGATGTGGCTGAACAACAACATCAACTCTGTTTGAATAGATATGAAAATACCCAATCACATCTAGCTCCAAACGAAAAGATTTCATTTTAAAACCACCCCATCAAATGAAAACCGAAGAAATCCCAGATTTCTATTAGAAAAGGAAGAAAGGAAGGAAGGAATCCCAGCCTTCGATCCAACTGTTTCAACAGACCCGTGATCCCGCTCTTCTTAGATCCTGGAGCTTCCAAATTCGGTTCGGAGTTTGACGAATTCGACCGGATAAGATGAATGTGATCGCCGGAATAGACGTCTTCGGACATTTTGTTTGGGGAAGAAAGGAGAAGGAAATCGTTAGATGCTTTTAGGGTAATATGGTGGGATTGAAAAGGATATCATTCGATAAATGGAGGGTAAAAGAGTAAAAAATCACCGTACGAACACCAAAAAGGGCATTTTCGTGTATTTCTGATTAAATCCGATGTATTTGTGTATAGGAACACTTTTTTAGTAAAAATCCCTATTTTTTTTCATTAACTTTTTCAATAATACTTGCATGGTATGGTTTGCAAGTTATCTCCTCTTGGTTTGAGATTGCTTTCTCCTGTGGAATGAATATTGTTTCCAACTGGTGGATTGCTTTTGAGGTTGTCGGATCAATTGAGAGCCCACCCTTATTACTACATCACTTCCATGAAGTCCTAAGATGACCTATCAATTAGAATGAAGTAAATAAATAAAGCAAAAGCCCAATATTAATGCACACTTCCTCCGCCTATTCAGATCTGTGCAACTTTGAGTACATTTTAAGAACCTGATTTACAAGTAAAATGTAAAGTCCTTTGCAAGTAGCAGTTAAATGCAACCAAAGTCAACTGCAAGTATCAGTTACATTCAATCAAAGTCACGGTAGCATTCGAGTTATTGGCAGTCTGAGTATTGATAGTCAAGTCCCAAAGATTCATAAGAGGCCTCCACAAGCTTTTTTGATCTCTATAACAGCTATGAACAAATTTTGAAGGTTTGAACCCTCCGGAAGGGTAACAAAAGAAGGTTCGAACCCTAAAAGCTAGGGTTCAAACCATCGGGCTCTCTGGAATTTGGCCTAGAAAGGGCAGGCTCCAAAGGTTTGAACCCTCTCTCTGAGGGTTCGAACCTTTGTGCTCTTTGGAAAATGGCTCCGGAAGGGCAGTAAGAGAAGGTTCGAACCCTCAAAGCGACGGTTCAAACCTTTGTGCTCTTTGGAAAATGGCTCCGGAAGGGCAGTAGGAGAAGGTTCGAACCCTCAAAGCGATGGTTCGAACCTTTGGGCGCTCTAGAAAATGGGTCGGCTTTTGTTATAAAGTTTTTGATAACGACATCATTACGATCTTTAGAGTTTTTTGTTCCTTTTTTCACTCCCAGCAACGAGATTGGCCCTGACTATATATTGAGATACATAAACAATGAAAAAGACTCACGAAGGTTACCAAGAATACCAAATTGCAAATATTCCAACAACCAAAAATGGAACACACCTTGCATGTTGTCTTAGTAATTGTGTAAGTGCTCCCTTTCTCCCAACCTTCCTGCACTTCATATGCATTGCTTTTGTATTCAAGACTTTATGCCATAAACAAGCATGCTTCTGTCTTTTATGAATAATACAAACAGCATGTAAACGTTTGATAAATAAACTAGACAACAACTCGACATACGTCATTATATATTGATAGAATAAAATACATACAAATTACATTCAGACACTCAAAATATGAGTGTAGCCAGCATCACTCAATTTTACACAAAGTATTGCGCAGCTCATATCTATAGGAGTTCTTATATGTACACAACGCCTGCCAATTATAAACCAAACCCTTACAAATCAAAAGGCATTGACATTGGCTCTGTAAGTGCCTAAAAATTAAGGACTTTAAAGCAGTGATTAAGACCCTTGATTCGGGTGGCTTGGATGAAGATTGCTGTGGCTCCGACTGGACCTGAGGAGGAAGAAAGGAAAACACGTCAGAGGACCCTGGCTGCTAGCAGCACAAAGCTCTCCGATGCCAAAGTCAGTGTGAGAACTGGAACAATGGAAGGAGAGGGAGAAGAGAGGCAGAGTAAGGGCTCTGTGACTGAGATTGTGCATACCTTGGATGATGGCTTGAGCCTCTATTTATAGAGTTTAGATCGTATCTTTAGGAGATATTGTGGTGTGGGTCCCGTGATTTGACTGGGAAGTCATGATCAGCCCACATTGCATTAATTGTGGTCCAATCCAGCCCACTATGCATTAAATGCCCGTCGGGTCAGCCCACATCGCATTTAATGCACATCTTGTTGGGCCAGATCCTGTTGGGCGCCTTTGGCGGTAGGGGTACCAGCGGATCTGCCCTCGGGCCCTGCCCTGATGTGGCCTCAGCCGCTGGATGCCGTTCTGTCAGGGATCTGGCGAAGATTGTGGGCGGCTAGATGTCGCGTCTGTCCCACTAGCTCTTGCCCCTATCCCCCCACGTGCCCGATGACGTGGGGGATGTGGGGCGCATGTGAAGGTTCTCGCTTGCTTCGGCTTCTGTCCCGGCTTCTTCAGCCGAGGTGGAACTTTCTGCCGAGATGGGTCCCGGGGTGGCTCAGCCGAGGTGGAGCTCCTTGCCGAGATGACGCCCGAGGTGGGCCAATTCGGCTCTAAGGGCCCGGAGCTGCCTGACTTCGGCCGGACCTCCTGTCCCGGTAGCCGGGGTGAGCTTGGTGTCACGTGGACGGCACACGGATGGCACGTGAGGGTGCTTAGTCTCATCTCATGGTTGTGATTAGCTTAATCCTGCGGTTCTGGAAATCTCCCCACACAATTGCCCCTAGCTTTTGACCTCTGAAGAGTGCTAGCCTTTAAGGGTTGAAAGCTAGAAGAATCCGTCTGGGGATACTGTGATCATTACCTGGTGTCGCTTCAACTCTTTATGCCTGGTGTCGCTTCGACTCTTTAAAGCAGTAAATGCCCTGCCCTGTTCGCCCTGGGAACCGAGCTGACGGCTACTCGCGTAGCTTCTGCACCGATTGCGTTGTCTCATTGATTGACGGGCACGGGCTTTGAAGTGTCTCTTCGAGGACGAGAGCCTGATGGTCTCGGCGATCCAGGATAGTCTTCGGGTAAGTGTTTGCGACGCTTTCCTTCATTCTTCAAGTGTCTTGGTCGGACCTGACTCTCTGTTTCCATTTGCAGAACGTGCAGAGGCTCCTAACCGTGGTGGGAAGGAGGGACAGGAACGCTGCGAGAGTGACCCGCCTGGAGTCCGAGCGGGAGAAGCTGAAAGAAGGAGCTGGACGATCAGCGGAAGGGAATGGAAGAGCTCAAGGTGGCCAGCGCCGGAGAGTCCGCTCGGTTGGCATCAGCTCTGACTGAGAACGCCGAACTCTCGTCCAGGGCCAAGCATATGAAAGGTGAGCTTTGGACGAAGAACAAAAGGGTCT
>CM022952.1:20164201-20275171 GCA_012931725.1 Litsea cubeba | reverse complement strand
AGATTCCCCACGGAAGTAGGATAGTGAAGATACGTCATACGTGCAATGAACGTTTCTACCATTTGAAAACGACGTGTTGCTTTTCCATGGAATCTATGGCTGTAAATCCATCAATATATCCCACCATTGATGTCTTAAATCACTTTAAAATATTTATCCCACATTATATCCATCACATCTTTCGTCTCGATCTGGTGGGACCCATGATGACTGGTCCACCACGTTACTGTCGTAGCCTGTCCATGTTTAAGGTAGGGTTGCCCCATGGTGACGTGACAGATCATGATTGATACAGCCACACTCACTGTGAGTCAAATCCCTAGTGATCTTGATTCCAACTTTACTCCTATACTCACTGTGAGAGTGAAGTAGAGTGTGAAACTGATATAGAGTGTGAAACTGACTCTTATTTGTTATTTGTTTATTTATTTTCAAATATGATATATTGGACAATAGTAAGATTGGTTTCTTTTCTTTCTCTCTCCCTCTCTCTTTTCTGTTATCCAACCAAGGGGCTGGGACCCATTAGAGACTTTGTCCCAGGAAGTAACACCAAAATCCACATGAGAATCATCAGTTTGTCTTCATAATCAAACTGTCTGTTAAAGTTCACACCCCTCAAACATAAATCCTGGCTCTGCCATTGCCCTCTCCCACAGTAAGAAACTATATTCATCATATATATATAAGACTTGCTTTGACATGGTGTAAGAAACTCTATTCATCATATATAATACTTTCTTTGACATGTTGTGAGAAACTTATTTATGAGTTTTTTCTTTTTGTTTTTTTTACCTTGGTTTTTTTTTTTTTCAATTTTATAGGCTCTTTTAGCTTCATGGTGATGGTTTTTCATGGATTTGTGAGATTTTTTTTCTTATTGTGGATTATTGTTTATGTTTGTGGTGTTTTTATTAATTTGATTACTTTTTTGTCATGGGTTATTTATTTTTTCAGTTATAATGGGCTTATTTAGTTTCTAGAGGAAACTATAAAAAAAAAGACCCTAGATGGCCACTAACCAAAAAAGAGGCCACTAGCCAACATATACTGAAGTGATTCCTTGTGACCACTACTGTTTTTTTTTATTAAAGATTAAAACGTGTACAACGTCGTCGCTTAATATCTCATTTAAACGTGTAACAACGTCGTCGCTTAATATCTCATTTAAACGTGTGACGACATTGTCACTTAATCACTCTTAAACCCCATTTTCTTCATTTTCCCCTTCTTCCTCCCATTGTTTTCCCCCTTTCTCTAGTGTTTTCCCCTCATTCAGGCCATTAATGAATTTCCATACGATCACCCATTAGCATATTGATAATATACTCTCTCTCTCTATGTGAGAGAAGAAGAAGAAGAAGAAAACATGCATGTATACCTTTCATTCCTTCTACAACCTTCCTCACTTTTCTCTCACAACCTTCATAGTCCATTCTAACTCGAATCTCCACCGTCTGATTCCATCCACAACAAGTTAATCAGTCAACGAGAGAAAAAAACCAATGATTGAAAAAGACCCACCACATGAAACCATAAAATGTGGCACTGAAGCAGTACCAATCACTGTAAGAAAAATGATAAGTGGGCTTCACTCACCTGCAACTACTTTCTTTTCTTGAACTTCTTCTTGCAACTGCTACTGGAGAAATCAAAGAAACTAGAGACATAATCCAAAGCACCCATTTCTCCGTTCTTACTAAGAAAATCGAATCAGACCAAGATGAGGAGAATCAATATAAAAAAGCTGATTATGTGTTAGCTTGGTTGTACGAAGAGCTCGTTTGAAGTGTTAGTTATAGAAGAAAGGAAGCATCTCAGAAACCCTGCGTTGGGTTCGTGTCTTTACCGTAAAAATTTGCTTATAATGAAACCGCAAGAGAAAGGGGAAAAACGATGGGAGGAACAAGCGGAAAATGAGGATAATGAGTTTTAGGCGATTTAACGACGACGTCGTCACACGTTTAAATGGGATATTAAGCGACGTTGTCGTCACATGTTTAAATATTTAATATAAAAAAATAGAAGGGGTCACAGGGAACCACTTCCGTACAATATTGACTAATGGCCTCTTTTTGGGTTCGTGTCCATCTAGGGTCCTTTCATTAGAAGTTCCTCTAGTTTCTATTGATAGGTTTTCATGGATTTTCATATTTTCTATTTTTACCCTTTTTACTTTTAATTTTTTATGCTTGGGTATTAGCTTCTCTCTCTCAATTTTATGGTGTTAGGGTCACATATTTACATAAATACAACAGACAGTACTTAGTCATTTTCTGCACACATATATAGCATTTTAAAAAAGAGATATTTTCTGCACCCATATAAAGCATCTTAATATAGAAATGCATATTTGTTTGTCCAACGGTTACAGTTATCAATGTTGGAAAATGCTATAATTCTTATAATATCTGTATAGCAATAGTTTTATACGTACAGTGATCTAAATCTATTTTAACACATAGGTTAGAATTCATCCAACAGTCTACCTTAAATAAAAAATAAAATAAAATAAACTTCAAGGATTGTTTGAATGTCAAGGATCTACTAATTTTACGGCATATTATGTGGAATATGTAAATTGAGTTTCATTGATTTTTTGGTATAAAACACCATAATATATGAAGTTTTATAAATTTCACATTTGACTTGGAGATGATTACTACACATTCTCCTTTTAAATAAAATTTGTTATATAGAATTTAAAAACTGAGAAATGAGGTATATGTTTATTTTAATTTATTTATTTTTTATTAATTTACATCTCAAAAAATAATCCCAAATTGGTTATAGTTTTATTTTTGAGCCCGGACTTAGTGCGGGCCTATCTTGCTAGATTGTTTACTTATCCTTTGAAACTTTGTTGGATTCGGATAACATAGTTAGACAGCTTCCATTCATTAGTGCACAATGATCCAGCAAATTAATTAGGCACACATAATTTATTTGTGTATCATAAATTGATTAAATCCTTTTGCTTTTTTAGAATTCAATCCCTTCACACATTTTTACACCCATTAAGTTTGCCAAATCCTATTGTTGCATTGATAACCATGATCCTTCACAATTTTATAGTAACGGGTCAAGTTATGCTGACATGGTAACCCAACCCATCTTGTAGTAATATGAATCAACAAGGTGAGTTGCATATAACATTGAAATTAATCAATATATATATATATATATATATAAAAGACCCACTACGCACTCAATATTTGTATCATTTATCAATGACCAAATCATATCACTTCATCTCGACTTCCAAAAACTCTGGGGGTACTATCCCATTGGGCTTCGCCGGCACAACAAAAAGAATTCCTAAAACGCCCAATCAAATTGTGCAGTTTTCTGATTTCAGGACACCACTATTAATAATCATGACACATTGAATATGCTGCCCCAAAGTCAGGAAATTCACAAATGACCCACAAAATAATTGGCCAGCCACAAGTCATTTTGGGCCAAACACATTCTCCACCATTCAAGCATATTTTGGGAAAACAAAAGAGCAAAAATTGTCAAGATGCTGCTGCAATATATATTTTTTTTTCAGTCTGCTGCTAGTGCAATGTCGTAAAATGAAGTAGAATGAAACTCAGGCTATACAATGGGCTGTAATAGATACAATCGAATATGAGGGTTTATGTTCTCATAGAACTCGATCGAAAATTCAAAATTCAAAGCTAGAAATATAATGCACACATTTATATAGTTCCTAAAGGTGGGCCCCATGTTGTAGTTCCTACAAACGTGGGCCTCATGTTATAATTTCTAAAGTGCCCAATCTTCGCTTGCCGAAAAAATAAAAGTTTCCTAATCTATAATTTCTAAAGATGTAGAGTTCACATATGATACAATTCCTAAAGCTGGGCCCCATTTGTTCTAATTCTTGAAGGAAGGTCCTATGTAATTTGTAAAGATTAACAATGGGCCCATATCTTAACATCTAAACCACTCAAAGTCATCATTCCGTTGTGAGTGATAACAAGAAAAAAAATAACTAAGTTATTAAATAACAAAAAATATGTTGCACATTAATTAAGGAATTAAGTAAGATAAATTATGTTACATAATTTAAATGAATAGTAAGTGATTAATGATAAAAATTGTACATTTGAAAATATTTATCAAGCAATTAAATAATAAAGGAATATCACATGGGCTCAAGCTTTATTCGATTTTAGGTTTTTAATTGTAGCAGGCCTTGGCCTCCTATAGTTTTCATTCAAGAGGGTTAAAATCTAAAATGTAGGGTCCAATATTTAAACCTCGATCTAGACTTGAATCAAACTAATTTATATAAATGATAACGTGAATTAGAGTATCTTAGCCATGGGCCCATGGGATTGTGCATATATTTTTAACAAAACATTAAAGTTAAAGGAGTCAATTTTCATTTTTATACATGTGATTACAATGTTCAATGATTCTTACATGATGTGTGAACTAAAGCTACTCCATTAAAAAAATGAGCGGATTATAGCATGTTGATCGATCAAAATAAATAAATTGTCTCAATGAAAACTCCAACTAGAGTATCTCAACCAACAAATTGATCATGTTTTTTTAAGATAAGATTAGAGTAAGAAAAATAAAATGGACAACATATTTATTAATTATTATTCATTTAAAATGCATAATATATTTTCTATCATCTAAATGATTGTGTGGCCCATGTAGTGTTTTTCGTTTTTTAATATACATCTTGCCATTAAGTGAAAAAAAAAGAAAAGAAAAGAAAAACCGTGTCGGCCAAATTTAACTTTTTATTTTGTTTTGATAAATGGCCAAAATTAAACTATGATTTGAAAACCATAGTGCTTGAATCAAGAGAGTGTAAGATCAATAGTTGAGTTGCATAGTTCTAGTCAATTATTTTGCGGCCCTGCAGGTGACATGATTGCTAGCATCAAATAAGAATATTTTCAGTCATAAGCAAATCATATAAATTAAAGATCTCTCCTAACCATCCATCTTGCATAAAAGTTAGCTAAATTGGGCCTCATAATGTGGTTCCATATATACAAGGTTTTTAATTTAAAATTTCAACTATTTTTTCGTGTAATTTAAATTATTTGATGTAGCATGTAACCTATGTAAATTATTTTAGTTTTTTGGGTTTTGAAAGAATATAAATGTGTGGGGTGATTTTTAAGGTACCAAGATTACGTTAACTTCGGCGATAGGACGCCAATTAAGCGTGCCTACGTCCAAGCACACCTCGGCGATGGGGTCAGAACATTGGTCGAGACCAGACTTGCCTCTGCTACGCACTCTGACCTCGGCTACTCCTTCTGACCTCGGCTACGCCTTCTGACCCTGGCAGCGCACCTGACCCCGGCCAAGGTAGTCAGGTTGCCAGTTGAGATAAGCATTGTGATCGCCTCTCTACTTCTGCTACGTCATCAGACACGTGGCTGAGTACGGGCATTCGCGAATGAGATAGATGGGCCATCCCAGCCGTCCACAATCTTCACCAGATTACTGACAAGGCGGCATCCAGCGGCTGTAGCTATATAGGGCAGAGCCCGATTAAATGCAATGTGGGCTGATCGGACTGGCAATAAATGCATTGTGGGCTATGATGGATCCTCATTTATTACTTTGTGGGCTAATGAAACCATCCCTATCAAATCTATGGGCCCACTCCAAGATATCAGGTAAAATCCTCTATAAATATGAGTACGTTCCAAGATAAAAGTATGCACACACATCCCCTCTTGAGCTGTTACTCTGTCTCTCTTCTCCTTCAACCTTTGTGCTAACTTAGGCATCGGAGAGCCCTACGCTGCCCACAGTCAGGGTCCTCTGATTGTTTGTTTCTCCCCTTTCAGGATCTTAGCAGCTAATCTCCATCAGTCCCTTTGGATAAGTCCTATCAGGCACCCTCTAATCTTGTGAGTTATATTTTTACACTTACAATTGGCGCCGTCTGTGGAAAAACATTAATCCAACTTTCCCAAATACCATGCCTCCCAAAGCTAAGAAAGGCGGAGAATCCTCAAGAGCGATAATCCAGCTGCCGCCACCCCCAGGCCCGTCGCCGGTCGCTCCTCCTCAGAGGCAATCTGAGGCAAGGTCTGGCGCAGCTATAGTTGAGGAGCGCCCTGAAGCACACCTCTTCGTCTAGGTCCCATTCCCAGAGCGAGTCGAGGATTCATCCCCGGGGGAGGAGATTATGCCTCCCCGACGGGATGGACAGTTACAAGAGCGTCCTCAAAGGGACAAATCTGTAGCAATCAGCAAGTCCCACCATTCTCGTCACTTCACTGGCGATGGGGATGTCGCGGCTCAAACCATCCTCATCCAAGAACAAGAAAAGTTAATCCGTCAGCTCCAGCAGCAGCTAAGAGCCAAAGAAGCGACCTCATTAAGGCAACCTTCGGGACGCCAGAGCGAAAAGAAGGCCACTCAGAGCAGGGTGATTGCCTCCTCCCACGAGGACCTGAGAACTTACCTGAAAGAAAAGCGCAGCCGGGGCCACGATGAAAGTTCGAGCAATAGTCGAAGCCATCACGGGCGAGATGGTAGCGCTCGAAGCCGTCACAGTCAAGGCCATTCGAAGAGAAAGTCAGAGACCCTATCGCCGGAGAGGAACAATAGGCAAGAATGGCTCGACGGGCGCATCAAGCTGGCGGTCCAGCGCAATTTAGAGATGGCCGGACTCGCCCGAGATCAACATGATGTATGTGGCCCCACCGATCTTGGCGTTTCCCCATTCACTCGAGAGATAAAAGACTCCTCCCTCCCAAGAAATTCTCTATTCCGCGATTTGTCCTCTACGATGGGGTCTCAAATCCCGCCGCTCACCTCCGACACTTTTCTCAAAGGATGTCTATTTGGGGAGATGAGGGCTACCTGAACTGTAAAATGTTTTCTTCCAGTTTGGGTGACCTCCCTCTGAAATGGTTCTGCACTCTCCCGGAGAAATCTGTCTCGAGCTGGCAGCAGCTCCAGCTCTCTTTCCTGAAGAAATTTCAGGCTTACAGTGTCGTTCCCAAAACCGACGCTGATTTATTAGCCCTGAAGATGAAGCAGAGCGAGAATACCACCTAGTTTGCCAAACGATTCTGGACAATGTACAGTCAGATCGAGGGCTCTAAAGATGAAGTAGCGGTCTTTGCCTTCCAGAATGCTCTGTTACCAGCTAACGAGCTCAGAAAAGACTTGGCCGGGGATCTTGTAACCTCCATGGCAGCATTGATGTCCAGGGTGAAACGATACATAGCTCGGGAAGAAGACGATATTGGAGCCCGAGAGAGCCACGACGTTGGGCGCAGGGACAAGAGTGATCAGCCTCATAAGAGGGACAAGAAGCCATTCAGGAAAGAGAAGCCGAACCAGGCTTGGGTTTCGGCCACCTCGACAAAAGTCTCGGCATCCAAATCTAGAGGTAGCAAGAAGCCCAAACCTTCTTCTAATCCCTACTATCACAGCCCCGGACCCGATTAGAGAATAAACCGGATCCAGGTGTGAAATTTAGGGCTAATAAAAAAAATTTGCCCTTAATGCCCAAGGATCGAAGTCCACTGTGAGGATTGTGTAGTTAAGCCTCATTAACAAATAATCAACGGGACTTATCCGATAAACACAACAATAAACCTGTAGGAATATCAAAGCAAGTATGGATTTCATTCCATTATATATATTCAAGTTTCAAAAGATAAAACATATAAAGTTTATAAACATCAGGACCATCCCAAAAACCTAGGTTCTGGTACAAAAGATATACAGTACTAAGATAGACAAGTCCAAAAGATCTAAACCAAAAGATGACAAGAAGTGGCACGACGATAGATATCCCCATGTAATGCACACTAGTGCCAGAAGTAATGACGCTATGCTACGTCATCGGCACCCCACTCTCGTACCTCGTCCTCCTCCCCCGGTTGAGGATCCTCTGGGATTGCCTCGGCATCCGGGTCGGCGTAATAGTAGTAGGTGTCCTCTGCACACCATAGAATAAAGGATTAACAATATGTTGGCAAGAAGATAAGCAATATACATTATTCATAACATGTTTCAAAAGAGAATAAAGAGCAACCAGAGTAATTTCTTCATAAATGAAAAAAAAAACTCCTGTGGCCAAATTTTTATAGATGGAAAAGGCCAACAATAAAAATAAAATAAAATAACCTTGTGGGCCAAATAAGTTCATGCCCAGCACACTGACGGCCTACCAGCAGCATGCTAGTCATTGCATGCCCATCACTGGCCATTCTAGCTTGCTGGCTCTGATGAAAAACAGCCCATCACTTGGTTCAGGCACAAAAGTATTCATTGTAGGGGCTGTGAGTGCCTAAATTAATACGGACTTAATCAGATGGATAATAAAATTCTTGAAGATGATCAGATGCCTTGAACCTTAAAGGGGAGGAAAGAAAAGCAATCAAAGACCCTGTCTGCTATTAGCATAAGGCTCTCCGACGCCTAAGTTAGTTCAGCAACTGGACAAAGGATGGAGAAGAGAGGAGAGCTTAGAAAGACAGAGTTTTGGGGTGTTCTGCTTGTGCAAGTATATGCGTGTGAGAGGGCGTACGTGTTATGGATTTGCTCCTTGTATTTATAGGTAGAGAGTCATTGACTTTGGATAGAGAGTCCCATGACTCTTGTCCTCGTACTTGAGAAGTACAGTTCCATCAGTCCATACCTTTTATTAAATGGCAGTCCCATCTGTCCTTACCCTGTAGACTTCTTGGTAGAGTCCCATTAGACTTTGCTTGGGACTTTACCTTGATGTAGACGTAGCCGACGGATAATAATAACTTTTTTATGTCTTATCCGATACATGTCATCATTACTCAATACGTTCTATAACGTGGTTGAGTCTCCATAGAGGTACAGCAGTCGGTACTCGTCTCGGCTAACATCCTGGCACCGTTGCCGAAGTGTATACTGTCGAGGCCGAGACCTGGTACCAAGGTCAGGAATGACCGAGGTCGGGAACTGTTAGAGTTTTATTTTGTTGCAATTTGATAGGGTGCATTTCATTTTCATAAGCTTGATCTCTCATTCATTCATGATTTTTATCTTAAGATTTTCATGCTTGATTTTCATTCATAATCTTTGATTTTATTCATGTCATGCATGTTTTTCATAATATTTATGAATCTTAAGTTCATGAAGTTTTCTAGTCCCATGTGGGTGTTTTTGGTGTCATTTCCAAAATTCAAGCTTTCCATGTTTTTCTCTTTAAAATCAGTTTTTATTTGGAGATTTCAAGTCATTTATATTTCATTTTTAATAGTCTTTTTCTGACTTGATTCCAAGCTTGAATTGTGCCCCAAAGTTCATTAAAGACCAGCCCTCACTCTCCTTCAAAGTTCTGAAAAAATCAGACATCTGGGCTGCCAGCAGGTTGGCCGGCTGTGTACCCGGTCGACCGGCCAAGGCACCCGGTCGACCGGGCACACAGTGCAGGCCGACCCAGGGAAAATGGCCGTTAAGGCTCCAACGGATATATTTCTGACCGTTGAGCACCCGGTCGACCGGGCCCTGTTCCAGGTCGACCGGGCACTAGCCGTTGGACACTTTTTGGCTATAAAAAGTGGATTTTTGTTGGGGATTGGGTGCTGAACTTTAAGGAATTCTTGAGGCCAAGGAAGAACTACACTTTAAGGAGATTATTGAAGGACTAATGGGGCTAATCCATGGACTCAATCTTTGATTCAAATCTCAAATGGGTGTGCTCTCTTTTCTCATTTAATCTCATGCTTTGTATTAATCTTTGATTTCTTTTAAAAGCATGCTCAAGTTTCTTAATGTTGTGTTCATGCATTGTTAAATCTTTGAACTTGTTTAGTCATGAGGATACAACATATGTTTAGCTATTCACATGAGTTTTGTTTTCAAGTTTCTACACTAACTTGCTAGAGTTAAGTTGTAATTTTTCAAATCAAGTTTCTTCATCTTGAAAACTCATGTGTTTTTCATTCTACTCTTTCATTTAAATATGATCAACATCTTTGCATCATTTAGTGTTTCATCCTTCTAAAAAGAGTTAGAGTGTTTTCTAGCATATGCATGAATCTTACACTTTCTCATTCATATGCATATGTCTAGAGTTTGGCATTTCATTTTCAAATTAGCCTATTTAGAGGCATCTCATTGCACTTAATAGTTCTCTTATCCATGCATCATTAGGCATATTAATTAAGAGAAAATCACTCGTTGTAAAGGTTGGTGCTTAGCCTTTAAAAGCATTTGTTGAGTTGTAATGGTTCATGCTTAGCCTTGAAAAGCATGGTGATGTGTTTGTAAGGTTCAAGGTGATCCTAAACCTTAACTCGTTTTAGTGAAAATCCGGTAGGGTTACCGGGAGTGGATGTAGGCACGGTTGCCGAACCACTATAAAACACTTGTGTTATGGTGAATGCTCTTTTGTGCTTACTTTATGTGATTGATGTTGTTATTGTTGAATGTTCTTAGTTGCTTTGTCCTTGTGTATGATTAACTTAGGAATCTATCTTTTTCACAAGATTATTAATATTCATCAAAGCATAAGCAACTTAAAAGCCAAAAAATTGAAAGTTGGTCAAGGACTTTGAGCTCACCCTATTCACCCCCCCCTCTAGGATTCGATCTTGGACTTTCAATTGGTATCAGAGCCTGGGTGCTCTTGATTAGGTCTAACAACCTAGAGTTAGAATCCTTAGAGTGAGTTTTTATTTTGTGGTCATCATGCAATCTCATTTAGGTGAAGGAAATGCCACCAATAGACCACCCTTGTTCAATGGAACACACTATCGTTATTGGAAAATTCGAATGCAAGTGTTTCTTGAATCCCAAAGCCTTGATGTTTGGAACATCATTGAAGAAGGCTATGATCTCCCCACTATAATAGAAAAAGACTCTGAAGGTTTAGTCACCTCTATAAAATTGAAACCTAAGAGTGCTTGGACTCAAGGTGAGAAGGACAAAGCAAATTTGAATGCTAAAGCTAAAAACTCTCTTTATTGTGCCTTGTCTCAAGAAGAATTCAATAGAGTGGTAAATTGCAATACTGCTAAAGAAGTATGGGAAACTCTAGAGACCACTCATGAAGGTACAGATCAAGTCAAGATAGCCAAAATCCAAATGTTAACTTCTAAACTTGAAGATATTAAAATGCTTGAGGAAGAAACATTTGATGAATTCTACACTAAGGTTATGGAAATTGTCAACTCCCTTATAGGTCTTGGAGAGAAGATGTCTGAATCTAAAACTGTTAGAAAAATTTTAAGATCCCTTCCTAAAAGATTCAAACCCAAGATTGTTGCCATAACTGAAAGTAAGAATGTTGACACTATCAAAATTGAAGAACTTAGAGGAAATCTTCTCACCTATGAACTAGATTTTGAAGTCCCTAGCAAGAAGAAAGGTGTAGCTCTTAGCTCTCAACATAAAAATAATGATAATGAGAGTGAGAGTGAGGATGATGAAAACACTATCTTGCTCTCTAAAAAGTTTAAAAATCTCCTTAAGAACAAAAAGAACTTCAAAAATTCTGAGGAAGCAAGAAATGAAAAATCTCAAAGGAACTCCAGGGGATCCTTTATTAAGAAGGATGTGCAATGCTACAATTGTAAAGGATTTGGTCACATTGCTCAAAATTGTTCCTCCCCTAGAGAGTTTGAAAAGAAAGACAAGAAAGGAAAGAAAGTTTTAAATATAACTTGGGATGATGATGAAGATGAATGTAGTGAAAATGATGATTTCCAAAATGATGAAGATGATAACTCCACTTCTTGGCTTCTATTTACACCTATTGAGGAAAATGAAGATCATAATGCATTAATAGAAGATACCATAGGGAAAGATGAAGCAAATGATGAAAATGATGAAAATGATATACATCAAGCCTATGAAGAGCTATATGATCTATGTGAAGCCATAACCAAGAAGAACAAAAGCTTAAAAGTTGAGTCTAAAAAGCTTGTGAAGGATGTAAATGCCTTAAAAGATCAATTAATCTTGAAAGACAATGAGATAAAAGATGTTCAATCTAAGTTGATTAGTTCTCATAACAATCTAGCTGAAGCTGAAAAAGAAATTCATAAATTACAATGTTTGCTAGAATCTAGTCAACAAGAATCAGAATCTCTTAAAATGAAACTTGAAAAGGGAAAACATGTTGTTGATAAATTTACTTTAGGAAATGACAAATTTTACCAAATGTTAGGTATGAACAAAATCTTTGGTAACAAGAATGGTATAGGTTTTGAATGCTCCTCTAGTAGCAAGAAGAATAGTTTACAACCTATTACTAGAACTCATCTCAAACCTATAGACAAAAACTTTTTTACCTCTAGATGGACTTGTCATTTCTGTAATCGTATAGGTCATCTAATCCCCAATTGTCCTTTCAAGATTAGGTTGTCTCAAAACCATCCCTCTAGAGCTCTTTTCAAGTTTGTTCCAAAATCCACTAAAACTCCATTCATTAAGACTACTTGGATTGAAAAAGGGAAAAGTTTCAAGAACTTCTTAGTCCATACTGCTTTAAAGGTTAAGGAAAATTCTAGATGGTTTTTGGATAGTGGATGCTCCAAACATATGACTGGAGACCGTTCTAGATTCATCTCTCTTGAGGACTATGATGGAGGAAATGTGTCATTTGGAGATAACAGGAAGGCTCAAATTATTGGAAAAGGTTGTGTTGGAGGAGATCAAATGCCTACCTTAAAAGATGTCTTCCTTGTGGATGGATTAAAGCATAATCTTTTGAGTATTAGTCAGTTATGTGACAAAGGAAACAAAGTTATATTTGATAGCAAATCTTGCAAAGTTCTGAATGAGAAATCCCAGAAAGTTTTACTCACTGGATTAAGAACTAAGGATAACATCTACACTATAGAAGAATGCTGTGAAAACGAATCCATGAGCTTAATGACAAAGGATCAAGAAAACCAGTTGTGGCATCAAAGATTGGGTCATATAAATTACAAATTGATGAAGATCTTATCCAAAAAGGAAATTGTTAGAGGAATACCCAAATTAGATGATTTTAAATCTGAATTGTGCAAAGCTTGTCAAATGGGTAAGCAAATCAAGAAAAGCTTTAAAGGTCTGAAAGATATATCCTCTTCTCGTCCCCTTGAGCTCATACATATGGATCTTATTGGCCCAGCACCTGTTCAGAGTATTGGTGGGAAGAAGTATATCCTGGTTATGGTTGATGACTATTCCAGATTTGGATGGGTAGCCTTTCTTCATGCTAAATCTGATGCAGTAGATCACATTATAAGGATTTGCAAGAAAATTCAAGTTGAGAAGGAGTGCAAGATTAAGAAGATAAGAAGTGATCATGGAGGAGAATTTGAAAATGAAAGATTTGCAGATTTTTGTGAAAACTATGGAATTAATCATCAATTCTCTGCTCCTAAAACCCCTCAACAAAATGGAGTAGCTGAAAGAAGAAATAGAGTTATCCAAGAAATGGCTAGAACTTTGCTTAATGAGAAAAAATCTTCCTCGCAACCTATGGGCTGAAGCTATTAACACTGCTTGCTATCTTATTAATCGTGTTTATTTGACAAAGAACACTAACAAAACTCCTTATGAGCTTTATTTTGGAAGAAAACCAAATCTGGGGTATTTAAAAGTGTTTGGGAGTAAATGCTATATTTTGAGAGATAGAGAGCAGTTGGAAAAGTTCGATTCCAAATCTGATGAAGGAATCTTCTTAGGATACTCTGATAAAAGCAAGGCATATAGAGTATTCAACCTCAGATCCATGACTGTTATGGAGTCAGCTCATGTTGTGATAGATGAGACGAATCAAATTAAGAAAGCTATTCATGATGATGAAGAAGAGACATCAGTTGAGCAGACTACTCCATCTGAAATTGAAGATAAAATCCCCTCTGCTTCTAGTATGCCCACAAAGTTATTAAAAGATCACAACTTGGATAATATCATTGGAAACATCAAAAGTGGGGTCATGACAAGAAGACAGGTTCATAATCTATGTGCTCACTACTCTTTTGTTTCACAAATTGAGCCCAAGAACTTCTCTGAAGCAGAAACCAAGTCTGAATGGATAGATGCCATGCAAGAAGAATTAAATCAGTTTAGAAAGAATGAAGTGTGGGATCTTGTACCTCTTCCTGAAGGCAAAAGTAAAATTGGCACTAAATGGATTTTCAAGAACAAGCTGGATGAATCAGGAAATGTGATAAGAAACAAAGCCAGACTTGTGGCCAAAGGATATGCTCAAGTTGAAGGAGTTGATTTTGAGGAAACCTTTGCTCCTGTAGCTCGTTTGGAGTCCATTCGAATTTTACTGGCATATGCGAGTAGCATGAGAATTAAACTGTTTCAAATGGATGTGAAGAGTGCCTTTCTAAATGGTGAAATAGAGGAAGATGTTTATGTTACACAACCTGAAGGTTTTGAAGATCCTCATCACCCAGACTATGTGTTTAAATTAAAGAAAGCTCTCTATGGTCTTAAACAAGCTCCTAGAGCCTGGTATGAGAAGCTCACAAGTCATCTTCTTGAAAATGATTTTATGTGTGGAAATGTGGACAAAACCCTCTTCATTAAAAAGGTTGATAAAGATATTCTCCTTGCTCAGATATATGTTGATGATATAGTGTTTGGATCCACCTCTGATCAACTAGCTCAATGATTTTCTGAATTGATGAGTTCCACTTTTGAAATGAGTCTGGTAGGGCCTCTACAGTTCTTTCTAGGATTACAAGTTAGTCAGACTGATCATGGTATCTTTCTTAGTCAATCCAAGTTTGCTCTAGAAATAGTGAAAAAGTTTGGCTTAGGAGAATCTAAGACTAGCTGCAATCCCATGGGATCTTCCACTAAACTGTCTAGTGACCTTCAAGGTAAGAAAGTAGACCAGAAACTGTATAGAAGCATGATAGGAAGCCTTCTTTACCTTACAGCTAGCAGACCAGACCTATCTTTTAGTGTTGGAATATGTGCTAGGTATCAATCTGATCCCCGAGAGTCTCACTATAAGGCTGTTAAACGTATCATAAAATACATTCATGGGACTTCTCATTATGGTATCTGGTATCCCCGTGACTCAACTCTTCAATTAATGGGATATAGTGATGCAGATTGGGCAGGCTCTATAGATGATAGAAAAAGCACCAGTGGATGTTGCTACTTCATAGGAAATTGCTTAGTAGCTTGGCATAGCAAAAAGCAAAATTCAGTGTCTCTGTCAACTGCAGAGGCTGAATACATAGCTGCTGGTAGCTGTTGTGCTCAATTGTTGTGGATGAAACAAACTTTATTAGACTATAATGTTCCACAACAATGCATGCCCATCATGTGTGATAATTCCAGTGCCATCAGTATCTCTAAGAATCCTGTTCAGCATTCTCGCACTAAGCACATTGACATTCGTTATCATTTTTTGCGTGACCATGCTGATCAAGGCAATATTGAACTAATTTTTGTACCTACAGATACTCAGTTGGCTGACTTATTTACTAAACCCCTTGGAAATGATCGATTCATTACATTGAGACATCAGTTGGGCATTGGCCCTTGCCCTGAATTCTAATTTGTTGTTGGCTTATCACCTGTTATTTCATTTTCTTTTAATCCTATAAACAGGTGCTACTAACAAGGTTTTGTGTTTTCTAGTTCTTGGGCAGGATCCTTTGCAATTGGATGTCAAAGGGGGAGAGATGTTTCAAGTGTTGGCACCAACTAAGGGGGAGAAGATTCTAGGGTTATCTAGTTTAGGGGGAGTTTTTGTATGTAATTTTGTAATGTTGTGTCATTGCTCTCACAAGGAAAATCCAAAGCTCCAAAATATCCAAATGCTCCCATTCATCCAAAGCTCCTTAATATCCAAAGAAGATGGTGAAGTTGGTGTTCAAGTTTCTAAGGAGATTGAGAGAGAGTTCAAGCTTCAAGAGTTGCCATCAAATTGCAAAGGGGGAGATTGTTAGAGTTTTATTTTGTTGCAATTTGATAGGGTGCATTTCATTTTCATAAGCTTGATCTCTCATTCATTCATGATTTTTATCTTAAGATTTTCATGCTTGATTTTCATTCATAATCTTTGATTTTATTCATGTCATGCATGTTTTTCATAATATTTATGAATCTTAAGTTCATGAAGTTTTCTAGTCCCATGTGGGTGTTTTTGGTGTCATTTCCAAAATTCAAGCTTTCCATGTTTTTCTCTTTAAAATCAGTTTTTATTTGGAGATTTCAAGTCATTTATATTTCATTTTTAATAGTCTTTTTCTGACTTGATTCCAAGCTTGAATTGTGCCCCAAAGTTCATTAAAGACCAGCCCTCACTCTCCTTCAAAGTTCTGAAAAAATCAGACATCTGGGCTGCCAGCAGGTTGGCCGGCTGTGTACCCGGTCGACCGGCCAAGGCACCCGGTCGACCGGGCACACAGTGCAGGCCGACCCAGGGAAAATGGCCGTTAAGGCTCCAACGGATATATTTCTGACCGTTGAGCACCCGGTCGACCGGGCCCTGTTCCAGGTCGACCGGGCACTAGCCGTTGGACACTTTTTGGCTATAAAAGTGGATTTTTGTTGGGGATTGGGTGCTGAACTTTAAGGAATTCTTGAGGCCAAGGAAGAACTACACTTTAAGGAGATTATTGAAGGACTAATGGGGCTAATCCATGGACTCAATCTTTGATTCAAATCTCAAATGGGTGTGCTCTCTTTTCTCATTTAATCTCATGCTTTGTATTAATCTTTGATTTCTTTTAAAAGCATGCTCAAGTTTCTTAATGTTGTGTTCATGCATTGTTAAATCTTTGAACTTGTTTAGTCATGAGGATACAACATATGTTTAGCTATTCACATGAGTTTTGTTTTCAAGTTTCTACACTAACTTGCTAGAGTTAAGTTGTAATTTTTCAAATCAAGTTTCTTCATCTTGAAAACTCATGTGTTTTTCATTCTACTCTTTCATTTAAATATGATCAACATCTTTGCATCATTTAGTGTTTCATCCTTCTAAAAAGAGTTAGAGTGTTTTCTAGCATATGCATGAATCTTACACTTTCTCATTCATATGCATATGTCTAGAGTTTGGCATTTCATTTTCAAATTAGCCTATTTAGAGGCATCTCATTGCACTTAATAGTTCTCTTATCCATGCATCATTAGGCATATTAATTAAGAGAAAATCACTCGTTGTAAAGGTTGGTGCTTAGCCTTTAAAAGCATTTGTTGAGTTGTAATGGTTCATGCTTAGCCTTGAAAAGCATGGTGATGTGTTTGTAAGGTTCAAGGTGATCCTAAACCTTAACTCGTTTTAGTGAAAATCCGGTAGGGTTACCGGGAGTGGATGTAGGCACGGTTGCCGAACCACTATAAAACACTTGTGTTATGGTGAATGCTCTTTTGTGCTTACTTTATGTGATTGATGTTGTTATTGTTGAATGTTCTTAGTTGCTTTGTCCTTGTGTATGATTAACTTAGGAATCTATCTTTTTCACAAGATTATTAATATTCATCAAAGCATAAGCAACTTAAAAGCCAAAAAATTGAAAGTTGGTCAAGGACTTTGAGCTCACCCTATTCACCCCCCCCTCTAGGATTCGATCTTGGACTTTCAGGAACGACCTTGATGTGGAAGTACTCTGGCATTATTGCCGAGATGCACATCTCGACACTACTGTCGAGATCCGCAAGACCGAGACTAAGATGCGCCTAGCCAATACTCTTACCGAAACTAGGGTAATCTCGGTATCCTGGAAATCCCCCACACAATTGCCCCGTAGCTTCTGACTTCTTAGAGTTCCCTAACACTTTGAGGTCGGAAGCTAAGTATAATAATGGGAGAGGCTAGCCGTCATCTTATCTCTAGCATGATGTCGCTTCGTCTGCCCGAGATAATAAATGGCGCACCTTGATCGATGTGGAAGACACACCGGTGCCACCACATGTCACTGTTTGGTTGGTCGTTCAATTCTTTCGAAGAGGGGTACGCCACTTTGAGGAGACGTTTACAGTGCCCGAAGTGACGTTTGGCACGTGCTTCTTCAAAATTCCAAAGAGCGCCTCTTTTCTTTATAAATATAGGTGTCCATCTCTCATTCTCCATTTTTACATTCGGAGAGAAGAAAGAGGGTTTGCAAAAGATAGATATCACGTCGAGGTCGAGTTCAGCGTCTCTGTGACCGGTTTCATTCGTCCTGTTCTTGTAAGTTCTCCCTTCCAATCTTGTTCATTCCTGCTTTAGGGTTTCTTCAGCCTTTTTCCCTTCTCGTCTTCTCGTTCTGTCTAGGGTTTCTTCGATTTTCCCTTTTGTTATTCTAGTTTCTCCAAACCTTAGGATGGGTATCTATAGGCGTTGGCTAGAAACCTCAAGGCCAGTAGCACAGTTCAGGGCCAAGTATGGGATACCCGATAACGTCTTGGTCAGGCTAGATGACCCTCAAAGCCTTGAAGACCATACCTTCCGTAACGGCTCGATGCCGTTCCTCCTGGTTACCATTATCGAAGGTGGGGTTCTATTCCCCATTCATCCTCTTCTTAGGGCTTGCCTTAGGAATTGGAATCTTTCCCCTTGTCAGTTGATGCCGAACAGCTTCAAGATCATAATGGACATCGCTGAGCTCAATAGAATCCTCGGCATTAACATTGGTGTCCACAATATCGAGGATGTCTATGACCTCTGCAAGTCCGGGGGCGAGAACACCTATTACCTTCGAGTGAAAGCGAAACTGGATGTTTCATCGAAGAATTGGAGGATTCCAACAAGTATGCCGGGGACGATCACTTGTTCGTCTCGAGCAACTAGGAGTTTGCGGAGGACGAGTCATAGGCGCAGAGGGCATACAGGGTTCCCCGCGGCTTCGGGACTCCTCCGAGTAAATACTGCCCCCTGCCTTTATTTTTTTCCTACTTTTTCTCTTTTTTCCACCGAAGTATCTGACATATTTTGATTACTGTGCAGACGTCCAGCGGAGAAGAAAAGTGGCCCTCCAAGACGGTTCGGTGAGGAACGATAGCTAGTTTCGGGCGGTGTATAGCTACCGACGCCACAAAGACATAGCTGCTTGGGCGCTCCTGAATTACGAGCCGAAGTACCGCTCTTTTATCAAGAGGAGTGGTCAATGCCAGGTTCTCGTGGCCGAAGTGGAAAGAGAAGAGCTCACTCCGGCCGCGGTCAACGCTGAGCGACGGGCTGCTTCTGGTGCTGAGGCCACCATTTCTGAGTCTGATTCGAAGGCCGTCGAAACAATAGGAGTCGAGACCTCCTTAAGCTCTTCATCCAGTTCGGAGGAAGAAAGAAATATGGAACGACGTCAGCCTCCGGTGTTGGTGAAGGATGTGGGGGCTCGAGCATTTGGAAGTCTAATTCCCAGTGCCCCCATGTCCTTCGGTTCTACTGTTCCTTCTCCTACTTCTGGATCTTCTACGGCTCCTCCAAATTTCGCCGCTTCAGACACCCCCCCACCTGTGTACCCATTTCCGTCCCACGGACAAGTCGCAAAGTTCGGCACGCTCTACTGGGATTATGCGGGAGGAGGTTCGGGCAGGAAAAAGGACTAGGACCGAGGGTCCTATCGAGGGGGGTTCCAGCGCGGTCGCGGCGGTATCGCATCACACCAGGCCGGCTCTCTGGAAGCCGAATCTTCTACTCGAGCTGGAGAGACTGATGACGGTCGATGACCGCGTCCTTGGCAGGTCTGATCCCCTTATTCTTGCAGCGCTTGGGCGAGCCTGTGCTCTGCCGCAAGATATGGCATAGCTAAAGAAGCATGACAACACTGGACTCATACTATTGTCAATGCAGTCAGCCTTCGCGGTAAGTTTTCTTTCAAACTTTATCAAGGTGTTTCATTTCAGTCACCGTTTTCTAATGTTTTTTTCTTCATCAGATGGAGCAAAAATGCATGGTCGCCTTGGATAGGCTCCAACAGAATGGCTCGACGATAGTGAGGCTGGAAGTAGAGAAAAAAAATCTCCAGACAGGCCTGGGCAGTGGGCTCTAGGGTCCAAAAGATGAAGGAGCTAGAAGATATAATCAGTGGTTGAAAGACCGAGCTCGACGCGGCCCTGGGTGAGAGTCGCAGGTTGGAGGTTGAGGCAGAAGCCGATAAGCAAAGAGCAACTGAACTCGAAGCCTCCCTGGAGAAACAGAAGAATGACTTCGAAGCTAAACTCCAGGCCGAGACCGAGAGGGCGGCCGAACTGGAGAAGTTGAAGGAAGAAGCCGAACCCAAACTTTAGTCGGACTCTGATGCTGATTTCCATGATGGGGTAGCGCAGGCTACGGCTCTGTATGAGGTTCAAGTTCTTGATGTGAGGGATAAAGCATGGGGGCTCGGATGGCTGGCTGCTGTGAAAGAGGCGGGAATCCCAGAGGATCATCCTGCTTTTAAAAATACAGCTAAGTTCCCAAGCTCGGAACCAGAATCGAGCTCTTATCCTTCTGCATTTGAGGTTCCCGCCGAGGCTGCCGCGATTGAATCCACGCCAGTTGAGACCCAAACCACTCAAGCCGAGGTTGACCCTACTGCCGAGCCTGCTGCTGCTTGAAGACTTTTTGATTAAATGAATACAATTGAGACTTTTTTTCTTGAAATCAAATAGTTTTCCTTTTTCAAGCTTGCTTTCAAACATTTCTCCACGTGCTTGACCTCGGTTCCTTAACCAAGCACTTTACATGCTCTGGAAATAGATTTTTCTTAAGTAATTGAGCTCAGTTCATCAATCGGGAACTCTGAAGTAAATGATCTTGGTTCAACAACCTGAAACTCTTTTACTCTTAAGTTTCGTAACTCAAGAAGTTTGTATCTGGATAACGAAATAGTCCGTAGCATAGCTTAGTTCATTAATAGAGCTAAACTGGGGCAAATTGGATACAAGGTTTTTTACCTCGGTGATAGAATGCTTGCTTCTGTAACCGAAGTAGTCACCGAGATAATCACTGAGTTCTTTAAATTGGGGTTGCGCCTAAACCATTTAAGGCTTTTGTCATTTCCCTAATGCTATGTAGCAGTTAGGTGGGTTATTGACGAATTCCACAACTTAGCGAGAATTGAGAGTAACAATGACTACTTTTATTGATCTCAGAATTTGAATACAATTTTTTTTAAAATAATACTTCTTGAGGTTCGTCGCATTCCATGGGCGTGGTAACTCTTTACCATCCATGTCCTCAAGCCTGTACGCTGATTGTCCGGCAATCGAGATCACCTTGAATGGCCCGTGCTAGTTTGGTGCCAGCTTGCCTTGATTTGGATCTTTATCCGCGGGAAGCGTCTTCTTTCAGACCAACTCTCCAACTGAGAACTTCCTTTCTCTAACTTTTTGGTTGTAGCCCCTAGCCAGTTGTTACTAGTAGGCAGCTAGGTGGATATCTACTGCATCTCTTCGCTCTTCGACTAGGTCCAGTTCCCTAGCCACATTCACTTCGTTTTGAGTTTGATCGAAGAGTTCGGACCTCAAAGTTGGGAGACCGACCGCGAGTGGGATCACATCTTCTATTCCAAAGGCCAAGGAGAAAGGCATTGCCGAAGTGGTGCGTCTCGTAGTGGTCCTATATGCCCTTAGGACACTTGGAAGTTCTTCCACCCATCTCCCCTTAGCTCTGTCAAGTCTCTTCTTGAGTCCATCAAGCACCACCTTGTTTGAAATCTCGGCTTGGCAGTTGCTTTGTGGGTAGGCCGGAGTGGAATAGTGATTTTTGATGCTGAGCTCCTTACAGAAGTTCTTGAAGAGGTTGGAGTCGAACTGAGTCCCGCTGTTCGAGATCAAAGCTCGTGGAATACCAAACCTTGTGATGATGTTCTTCCACATGAAGTTTTTTTAGCCTTGTTCGGTGATGGAGGATAAAGGTTCGGCTTCTATACACTTGGTGAAGTAATCAGTGGCTACTATTAGCCACCTCTTATTCCCTGGAGTGGGTGAGGGACCAAATCTGGGATCAAGAGTGCAAACAGTTAATGCCGCGCTACGTGCATCTCTTTGGTTGGCTAATCCGTACACGGAAATAAAGAAAATATTTTATTCGTACACGTGATTTCCAACAGGATTTCACGGTGAGGATTATCCATACTTATCATCTCACATAAACACATATACATTTTCAATATGCAGAAGGGTGTAGTAAATCATATTCATACCATACTATAAACAAGACCCAATTCATAATTAAAGACAACATAATATCAAAATGAGCAATGATCATATTGGCATTTCCCAAAAGCATAAAATTAATGTTTATATAAAAGATCAGTTAGTTAATTTGCCCCAAAATAAAGGCCAATAAAGGCCAGTACATCACAAAAGAATACCCTCAAAAATATTAAACAAAAGTTCCCAAAAAGGTGTTGAATCTCTAAGCTTGACCGAATGTTTACATAACATCGTCAGCTTGCTACTCAATCATGCACTGCGGTTCATCAACCGCCTCCTCAGGCTCCTCCTGAAAGGTAATGAGTTCGGGACCTGAGTACCAAAATAAATGGATCAGACACGACGGACTGACAGGTAGGTGAAAGATATAACAATAATTTAAAACAATGATACCTCGAAGAGAGTAGGAAAACTTGTATATAAATATTGAGTTTTATAAAAGTAAATGTATCATTTATTAAGTAAAGACATGAGCAGTCTAAAGCA
The DNA here is from genome assembly GCA_012931725.1 of Litsea cubeba. Classification (NCBI taxonomy): domain Eukaryota; kingdom Viridiplantae; phylum Streptophyta; class Magnoliopsida; order Laurales; family Lauraceae; genus Litsea; species Litsea cubeba. Next base: position 20,252,605 of record CM022952.1, on the reverse strand, counting down.
ATAAAGGTACCAAGAATAGGGAACTGTCAAGATGACAATCACACGAAGCTAAATCCTCTCTCACTTAAGGGATGTGAGCACATCGGGACATTGATCTCAGTCACACAAGGTGAGAAGAGTCAATGATTAAATATAATAATATACATATATACTCTCCGGGATCCAAGCTGCAGCTGGCGGGATGGGAGGGGGATCTCCAAGTCAGTGGATCAAACTAACAAGGTTGTCCAAGCTTAGTGGTGCCGACTCATAGGTCACATTCAAGAAATTAAAACAAATAGATACATAAACGGGACGGGGTGCCCATAAGCACAAAAGCACATCAATATCGGGTCGGGCATAAATGAGATAACAAAATTGCTAAAAACAATATTCAAGGCAAGACTAGTTACAAGACACGAAACTTGAAATGTACAAGTGGAATTCGGTAAAATCAAAATGGATTTCTATAAATCTCCAGGCCAAGTGTTAGAGGTTCAAGATTTGAATCAATGTAAATAGGGTTCCGTATGTTAAGTGTGATATACATTTGGTACTCTTTAAGGATTAAAACATTCCGGGACCTTACATACATTGACAAGTCTAAAGAACCATAATAACATCGAGATGATGGGTTTTCTTCCTCAATACAGTTCCACATGGTTCTTCAAAAGAATCAATTAAAGTTGGCATCTTCAGTCAGCTTCTCGACTGGCTGTCGGTTAGCCGAACTTGGTATGTCAGCTAGTCGACAACTGATTGAGTATCAGGGTCAGGGAGAAAATATAGCTTCTGGAAATGGAACCTATGATGTGTCAGTTACCTATCGGTTAGCCGACACTTCGGCATCAAAATTTGATAGAAAATGTAGCTCTCTGGAATTGAGACCGAACTGGTGTCGGTCACCTGTCGGTTAGCCGACACTTCAGCATCAAAAAATTTCAGAAGTTTGCAGCTCTTGGGAAAAGGAAACGAGGAGGTTCGGTTCATGTCGGCTAACCGACAGCTGACCGACGTTGTTGCGGACACTAAATTCTGAAGTTGTTTTTAGTCTCTTCTCTTCTCTAACCATTCCCCATTTCTATACAATAATTACCTGCAGTAAACTGAGCTAAAAGCTCCTCCATTTCATGATTTCATCAATCAAAACTCCCATTCAACACTACAAATCCATCATTCAATCTCATCCATTCTTCCATCAAACCATAAGGAGAAAGAACCCATAAAAATCCACATATGTCCATTCAAGTTTAACAAATTAAGGCAACATTTCTAAGAGATTAGTGAGCTAGAAAATACATTAAGAGATGTATTTCAAAATCAATATAAAACAAGTCATGAAACAAGATATAAACAATAAAAATCATTAATGATAACAAAGCATATGCATAAAACATGATTAAGATTAATAAAACCATTCCATCCACTTGCCTCAGGTCCAAAGATAGCAAAACCAGACTCTAATCACTCTCCAAGCCACAAATCACCAATCTAATCAAAACCCCTAAAAACAACCCTAAAATATCAAAATCAAATCAAAACAAAACAAAAGCTTTCAATAATGAAAAGGGAGCTTCTCCAAGGTCAAATAAACAAGAATCTAGGAGATGAAAGAGATCTCTTACTTGTAAGGTTCTCAAATGGACAGGGCTAGTTTAAAGAAAATTCCAAAGTTCAAGGATTACTCCATTAATGGCGTCCAAGGATAGTTCTTGAAAAGATGAAGAAGATTTGTGAAGCTCTCCTCTTGATTTGGCAAAGCTTTGAGGAGCTTAATAAGGGAGAAAGCAAGAAGAACAAGGAAGGGACGGTGGTTGCTGGAATTCCTCTTTTAGAACAGTGATTAGGGCATGGAAGAAAAGAAATGAGGGAAAGGGTTCCTTATATAGCAAAGAGGGAGTGGGTCGCACAACTTATGGTACTTGTCGGGCTAAAAACATGCATTTTGGGGCCTCAAGTAATTTCGACGAAGAAGACAAAGTTGCTCGACGAAATTTCTTGTTTCCAAAAAGTATATGTTTTGCGGGTTTTGGTGATATTGAAAACCGTGTCCAGATTTTGGGTAAAAAGACCATTTTGCCCTTAAATTGAGAAAAGTCGGGTTTCGGGCTCTCAAATGGGAACGATGTCAACATGAAAGTTGTAGGGATTAACAAGAAGAGTTAAACGAGATTAAAATACACATTTTTGAAATCACAAGTAAACCCCCAAGCTCACGCAAATTCGTAACAAGAACCCACAAAGAGTCCCACAAATTAAGAAGGCTATCAAAATTTTTCAAAGCTATTATAAAAGCTATTCTAATCCTAAACTAAACCAAAATCCACTAAACATACTTAAAGCTAAAACACAACTTAATTAATACTAATCAAGGTCTCTCGGGTCGGGGTCTTACAGCCATTGCTAGAAAGTGGGCTCATATTAGGGATGTAAATGGGTACCCGATTCTCCGATTACCCGAAGGTTCCGACCCTTTAAAAACCGGGTCTGGGGTCCCTATTTAGGCCCCGATAAGTAATTAGGTCCGAGTCCGGTTTCACCTTGATTCGGACCCGTGGACCCGAGACCCGACAGACTACCTTAATTTTAAAAAATCACTCCTAAAAACTATATTTTTTTAATATCATTCTCTACCTAGACCCGGACCCGGATCCAGACCCGTCCCATATATGGTTCTGGTTCCGGTTCCAGAGCCAAGAAACCGGTTCCGAAACGGTTTTGGATCCGGATCCGGTTCCACATTTTCCTTAATGGTGCTAGTTCTGGTCCACCATGGACCCGAACCGGCCTGTTTATAATCCTAGCTCAGATCCTGTGATGGCTGATGGATGGAGTGTGAAAACTTTTGGCACTTTTCGCACTTTCTGGCATATAGTTGGGCGTCGTTCTACGTGTAAGGCCACCAGTAGTCCTGGCCGATTGCTTGGTATGCTAGTGACCGACCTCCAATGTGGCTTCCACATATTCCTTCATGAATTTCATAGAGGAAGTCTTCGACTTTGCTTGGGTGAACACACTGAAGGTAGGGGCCAATAAAGGATTTCCTGTAGAGTTTGCCATCCGGAGACAACCAAAACCGAGCTGCTTTCAGCCTGACTTTATGAGCCTCACTCTTGTCTTCAGGAAGTAGGTCATCTCTGAGATTGGAGATGATTGGGTCCATCCATCTTGGACCGAGATCAACACACAAAATCTGCCGAGGTGACTGAAGCTTTATGCTTGGTTTTTCCAATGTTTATACCTCAACAGTTCTTTTTCTCCCAACTTCGACGGCGGAGACCAGGCTGAAGAGAGCGCCTGCATGAGAATTGGAATCTCTACATACATGCTTGACTTCAACTCTTTTGAACTGAGAAATGAGATGTTTAGCGTGAGCTAGGTAGGTTACCATCCTTTCGTCGCGAGCTTGGTAGTCTCCGTTCAACTTACTCGTCGCCAACTGGGAATCACTGAAGACCACCAACTGCTATGCCCCCAGGATTTTAGCACTGTTGAGCCCTGTAATCATTGCTTCGTACTCAGCTTCGTTATCGGATGCCTTGAAGCTAAGTGTTAAGGCTTGCTCGATGACTAGGCCTTTTAGAAATTGGAGGACTACGCCAGCGCCAGCCCTTTTGGAGGCTGAGGATCCGTCGACGAAGACCTTTCATGCTGAATCAAGGAACTACTTCCAAGATTGTTCTTCTTCGGTCTCGGTAATTTTATCCTTATCCTCTTTTCCCCCGAGTTCGGTATCGAGCTGTCTCGGTGCCGAACTAGGAGAGACAAACTCCACAATGAAGTCTGGCAAAATTTGGGCCTTTATTGCCGTTCTGGGTTAATACTGGATATCATACTGCCTTAGCTTGACCGGCCATCTTGAGATTCTTCCAGAGAAATCTGCCTTTCTGAAAAGGGACTTGAGTGGATGTTCCGTAACAACCACTATAGCATACGTCTGGAAGTAGTGAGAAAGTTTATGAGAAGCACTGACGAGTGCTAATGCAAGTTTCTCCAACTGTAGGTATTTGGTCTCAGCATCAAGAAGGATCTTACCCTTGTAGTAGATGGACTTCTGTTACCTGTCTTCTTTCCTAATGAGCACCGAGCTCACTTCATGATCCGAGAAGGCTAGGTATAGGTAAAGCACCTCCCCTTGCTTCGGGGTTGAAAGCAGGAGTGGCGAAGCCATGTAGGCTTTGAGTTCCTGCAAAGCTCGGTTGCACTCCGGAGTCCATTGAAATTTTAAACTTTTCTTCAAAAGTTTAAAAAAAAAGACGGCATTTGTCTGAAGCTCGGCCAATGAAGCGATTGAGCGCGGCAGCCATGCCAGTGAGCCTCTGAACTTGTTTCGCCGTAGTTGAACTTTGTATCCCCTGGATTGCTGAGATCTGGTCTGGATTTGCTTCAATTTCTCTTCTTGTGATCATGCTTCCCAGGAATTTGCCAGAGCCGATGCCAAACGCGCACTTGGATGCATTTAGCTTGAGCTAGAACTTTTTAAGGATCTCAAACATTTGACTTAGGTCTGCCAAGTGGTTCTGTGACCTTTTAGACTTGACAACCATGTCGTCAATGTAGACATCCATTGTTTTGCCGAGTTGGGCATGGAACATCTTAGCTACCAGCCTCTGGTATGTTGCCCCCATAATTTTTAACCCAAATGATATCACTCTGTAGCAGTAGATGCCTCTAGTGCTATGAACGCGGTTTTTTCTTCATCAGGCCCATGCATCGGAATTTGATGGTAACCTCGGTAAGCATCAAGGAAACTCATCCTGTCATGCCCGGCGGTGGCGTCGATCATCTGGTCGATCTTTGGGAGTGGGAAGCTATCTTTGGGACACGCCTTGTTGAGGTCGGTGAAGTCGATGTAGACTCTCCACTTCTCGGTCCATTCTTTTTCTTGACCACCACCGTATTGACCAACCAATCCGGGTAATGGACCTCTCCGATCGCCTTGGCTTCTAGCAGCTTCTCGACCTCCTCAATCACAGCTTCTGTTTTTGGGATCCCCGTTCTGCGAGCCTTTTGGACTACAGGTTTGTGCTTCGGGTCCATATTCGGTTTGTGGCACATGATCTTGGGATCGACACCAGGAATTTCATAAGGGGTCCAAGTGAAAACTTCCTTGTTCTGTAACAAGAAGTTTAGGAGTTCGGATCTCTCAGGTTCGGCGAGTTGGCTGCGGAGCATAAAATATCTTTCAGGATCGTTGGGATCGATCCTGATCTCGATCAAATCTTCGATGCTCTTTTGCTTTGGAGTTCGGTCAGCGTCGTCCAGTTTTGCTTCCAGCTCGGCCATATGCACCTTTTTCGGTTCTTCCTCACCTGGTACTATGGCCATCAGGCATTGCTTCACCATATGTTGGTCACCTCTGACCGTGATCACTTTGACTCTGTTGTTCTCCTTCTCTGACAGGAACTTGAGTTTTTGGTGATGAGTGGAGGATATTGCCTCCATGTTATGCAGCCAGGTTCTCCCCATGATAGCATTGTATGAGGATGGTGCATCCACCATAAGGAAATCGGCTAGCGTAGAGGTGCCTTCAACTTATACTTTTCGGGAGACTCTTCCCTTAGGGTATACTGGCTTTGAGCTGAAGCCTACCAGGGTAGTGCGTGCTTTCTGCAAGCCCTCTTCTTTGATACCCATATTCTTGAAGCAGTCAAAGTAGAGGATCTCTGATGAGCTACCGGGGTCCACAAGAATCCTTTGTACCTTGTAGCTCTTTAACTTCGTGGTCACAATCAGTGGATCGTTGTAGGGGAGTTAGACCCCATCTAGCTCCTTATCTGAGAACCAGATCTTGGGCCTTTCCTTCCGAGATTTCTTTGTGGCTGGTCTTAGCTCTGCTGTCATCGCCTGTTTGCTGCATGAAGCCCTCCTGGCCTCGGCACGAGCTTGATTACTCTCCTTTGGCGCGGGAGCTAGGTTAATGACATTGAGTATTCTCTTCGACTCATCGCTATCCTGATCATTATCATTTCGGCGCGAAGCTCGGTTATTGTTTCTGTCTCCTTCTTAGATGTAATCCTTCAAGTGCCCATATTTGATGAGCTTTTCAAGATGCAACTTGAGGGCCATGCATTCTTCGGTTTTCAGCCCATTCTGCTTGTGATAGGCACAGAACTTGCTTTGATCGCGAGTGGAAGGATCACCCTTCATAGGCTGCGGCCACTTGAAGAACCACTGTGATTTGATCCTGCCGAGGAGCTTATAGATTGGCTCCTTGAAGATCGTGTTCACAGCCTTGTAGGAGGCAACAGCTGGCTTGAACTTCTTGCTGCCCCCCGAGGTGGGAGCCGAGGCCATCGCTGAGCTTGTTGATGCCTTATTTCGGTCCACATCCTCCTTCTAAGATGATTTCTTGTCTCTCTTGGGAGGTATGTCTTTATGCCAGAGGCCAAAGCTTTCCCGAGCTCGCACCTCGTCTTCTTCTTGCTTAATAAACTGATTCACCCTGGCCATCAGTGCTTTCACAGTGACCACAGGGAACCAAACCAAGTCTTTTCGAAGCTCGTTGCCCTGCAGTAGAGCTTGTTTGAAATACTTAATCGCCACTTTATCAGTGGCGTCTTCGAATGCTTAGCTGTTTTCTGTGATGTTGGGTTTGTCCTAAGCGGAGGACATGATTTGTCGCTGTATAGCACTTCACTCTTGAAGAGGTCGAATCCACAGAGAACGGACTAGGGTTTCAGCTCTAGAGGACTTCTTTTAGTCGAGAGTGACCAACTTTTGTTCAATGGGTGTAATTAATTCTAAGCTAAGGACTGATTAAAACTGCAGAAAAACTGAATGAAAATGTTATGCTAAAGAGATGGTTCAACCTAGGGTTCAGACCACCTAGATTTTTATGGTTTCATCTTCCTCTTCATTACGCAGATAAGAATTGAATCAATCCAGTTCTCACCTGGAAGATTTCTTCGTGAAAATCAAATATCAATCTGAGTGAATAATTCCCAAAGAGATTCCTAGACATTCAATTCGATAATCTGAGAGTCATCGACCCAAGCACTAGTTGTATCATCTCAGATGAACACAATTAGTCAAAGGCTTAACATCTCAATTATGATTTCTTGAAGCAGAACATCAATGGAAGTTATCTTTTATCATGAAAACATAATCAGGAAGAAGAACCCATACAAAACCCAGGTTGAATTCCCCTTGGGTTAAACCATCTGTAATTCTACCCCTCCATTAATGGAGAAGTCTTCAAACAGATTAAATGAAAGTAAGAAAACAGTAAAATCATAATTGAAAGATTACCTCTACTAAAACTTGAATTAATATGAAGGATTCAGTCTTAGAATAAGAATTGAACAAAATTGAAAACCCATCTTCAATAGAAACTACCTCTACATTTATCTAAGGAAGGAAGAGAGAAAAAGGAAAGGAGGCTGCTGGGAAACTAACACAATCCCCCAGATGGCCCTAATTTTAGTATTATTATGCTTTATATAGGTTCCCACAACTTTAATTACAAAACTGCCCCAAAAACTAAAATTCTATCCAAATCCGAGCGTTCTACCGGTAGAAATACCGGTTGACAGATGAAATTCTCTTGATCCGCCTCTCTGCTTGAATATCAGCCCCTTCTACCGGTAGAAACTGCGGTTGACTGATGGAAATCTCAGGGTCAGCCTCTTCTACCGGTAGAAATACCGGTTGACAGGAGGAATCCTCGTGTCCAATCTCTCTGCTGGATTTTCAGCCCCTTCTACCGGTAGAAATTGCGGTTGACTGATGGAAATCTCAGGGTCAGCCTCTTCTACCGGTAGAAATACCGGTTGACAGGTGGGAACTTGTGTCTGAACTCTCGGCTGGAATATTAGTCTCTTCTACCGGTAGAACTTGCGGTTGACTGATAAAATTCTCAGGATCTGTCATTTCTACCGGTAGAACTTGCGGTTGACAGATGAAAATCTCCTGTCTGCACTCTCTGCTGGAAAATCAGTCACTTCTACCGGTAGGACTTGCGGTTGACTGATGGGGACCAGTTTCTTTACTCTCTACTTGATCCATTCATCCTCCAGAAGCTTCATTCTTCATCAAATTTCTGCAATTGACCAAAAACCAATATTCGTGCAAACTTATATGAAATTAACGGAATTAAACACGAATGAAGGTGATGGAAAGGCAATTAAGTCTCTAATTGCTTAATAATTAGGTACTTATCACACCCCCCAACTTGGACTTTGCTAGTCCCTAGCAAATTAAGAAGAAGCTATCTTGTCTATACATACAATTCTCATTTAAACGTGGAAATACATGATTTATGCCCAATTGACACAGATGTCTAAGACCGTGACAACATTAATCTCTACATCTCATGGAATAAAACATTCAATCAAGATGATAAGATTAGAATGAGTTAACCATCACATCAAAATTAATTCCAAAGCTCACAAAAGGTATCACTCAATGTAGATGTCACTCATTTCAATGAACATACCCCATGGAAACTAATCTCACAACGCTCATTCTAACATCACACACATACAGAACAACACTAAAGTAGCATAAAAATTCAAACATGTATGCTAATGGAAGTAATGACACAAAAAGATTAATTAAGGATCTTAGGATTGTATTGAAAAGGGTTAACAATGACATGGTTTTGGACAAAATGGGGCATGGCCTTACATGGCTTAGGTCAACTACCCTTTTGCCATGCCCAAACAAAAACGATATTCCCCATCAATCAAGAAAAACTAAAATCAACCATCAATAGAACACTTCATTCACTGACTAATTCTTCAGTGCCATCTTCTCCATCATCATCATCAATTTCTTTTTCTTTCTCTGCCCCTTCTTCTGCTGCAGTATCACTGCCACCCTTTTTCTGGCTAGGACCAGCCTCTGTCTCTCTTTGGGGTGACACATAGGGCTCAGCTCCTTGTGATACAGCAACCTTCATCAGATATTCTTGCCTGGTTCTCTGTTTTTCCATTTCTTGTTTAATCACTTTCTGCCCCTCTATGCAATCATCTACCTTGCACCCAACCCACTTCAGCAGTTCCATCATGTAAGTCTGAAATGATGAGCCCTTCACTTGTTTAGGAATAGCAGAAGAAGGTTGAGCTGCTGACTGAGGGTCCCTCTTTTGTGATTTGGCCTTTGCCATTGTTTTCACCGTGATTGCCCCTCTATCACTAGGTAAAAGCCAATCATCTGGGCCTTTCTTTACTTTCTGGTTTAAGCATATCTTAGTGATAAGGCAAGGGTAGGGGAGGGCCGCCTTAGCTGAGGACTCCTCAGGGTATCTCCTCATCTGATTGTATATGAATTGAGCTACATTCATTCCTTCATTTGGGCTCCAGATTACCCATAGCAATTCCATCTCCTTTTTCCCTAGCATCTTCTCATCGCCTCGAGGGAAAATGTTGTAATGCATAATCTTGTTCAACATCCCTGCTTCCCCATTCAAATTTCCAACTGTGGTTGTCCCTTCTACCATAGCTTCCTCTCTCAACACCAATTGCTCATGAAGAATTTCCAAAGGAACATCTTGAGGCCTAGGGTATGTGATTTTCTCCCTAGCTACTGGGGTGTATCCTAAGGCCTTCGCAATAATGTATTGATCAACTTTCACTTTTGTCCCATTCACCATTGCGGCTATTTGTTCACCTCCTGCTATCACACGCTCCATAGATTTGAAAAATTGACGAACAAAGTCAGGAATATACCCTTCAAAGGCAGTGTCCATGTATTCCAGCTTGCTGTTGATCACTGCTCCAAAGCATTCCCCAGTACCAAGTTTCCCCACATCGACTCTCCTTTCAATCACAAATGCTTTCTTGTCTACCTTCTTCTCCCATTTGATCTGATCTGCAGTCTTCGGTGGAGGAGGGGGAGAAGACTCCCTTGGCCTTTTTTCAGCTCTTCTATCACTTTCCCCTGAAGTGCTACCTTTGGATTTCCCCCCTTTAGCAATTGCTCCTTTCTTTGGTGCACCTCCTGATTTAGGGTTCTTTGTCCTTGGCATGGTTTGATGTTGTGTGTAGAAGATATGAATTGATTTTGGAAGGATATGGAAGTGAGTAACAAGTTTTTGAGGGAAGGAAGGGGATTTCGGAATGTAGGGTTTTCTTGGACTTTTTGGAAGCTTGATTGAAGAGATAGGGAGAAATGGTGATGAAGGAAAGGGATTTGTGTGTTTTGGAGGAAGATTGGTTGGATTAATGGCGGTTTTGGAAGCTCGGGAATTAGGGTTTATGGAGGAGAACCCATCAGCTGGAGGGAAAGGAGACGAACAGGATGAAATGAAAAACAGAACAGGAACAAAAATTATATAGGGTTGGCTGGGCCCGCACGTTCTACCGGTAGAACTACCGGTAGATACTTCGTAGCAAGATCCTAGCTTCTCTGCCTCAATTTTTTTCTTTTGAACCGGTATTTCTACCGGTACTGCCATTCATTCATCTGGGTCCGCACGTTCTACCGGTAGAACTACCGGTAGAGACTTCGTAGTAAAATCCTAGCTTCTCTGCCTTATTTTTTTCCTTTTGAACCGGTATTTCTACCGGTACTGCCATTCATTCATCATTTTTTTTTTTTTTTTTTTGAAATGAATGACTTGGCTAAGAATCCAACACATTCTTCTTCTGATTTTCAAAACTTTTATCCAACGATTGATTTGAGAATGAATCTCACTTAATTCCAACGAATTGACTTATTCGCGAATTCCTCAATTACGCAATGGAATACCAGAAGTCTCCATGAATAGAGTATCTTTGTATCAGTCAATCACAAACCCACAGCCGTCAATCACAAACCCACAGCCAAAACATAGAAGATCATCTTCACTTCAAAGTCATCTTTAGCCTCATCATAACCAAGCCCACTTTCTGTAACACCACCATATTCCACCTGCAGAAATCACCCCAAAACCCCCCATTCCTCCTTGCCTCCTTTACACCGGTTCCCTAAGGTTTAGCACAAGAATAGGGAATATAAAACATGGCTCAAACAGGGGTACAAGGGTGACTCTTTTCTGGTTTTATAAACAACAATTTTCCTTGTATTAACAGTTTGTGTCACCACTTCTAAAAGATGTAAAATGAATGCAATTCAAGGCTACAAAAGTATGAACTTGCAAGTGTGTGGAAACCACTCTATCACTCAAAGCACTCAAAAAAAAATAAGGGATATGGTACGAATTCAATTCAATGTGATGAGTAACTCACACAATCATTCAAAGACACATAGTAATCAAAGAAGGCATACATCATGTATTTCACGAAAGTGAAACTTCAAATGAGAATTGCAATGAAATGAATGCAAGGCTTGTATTTGCAAATTCTAAGTTGTGAAAAAGTGACTATATGCATGAAAAATTAACTAAATGCAGGAATGAAATTCATGCCTCTCCCCCCCCCAACTTGAATGAAACATTGTCCTCAATGAGTAAAACAACTCAGAACAAAGGGAAAAGAGAGGAACGAAGTTACCAATCTACGAAGGTTGGTGCTGTAGTATGAATAACCTGCTGAGACTTAGACACCAATTATTAGTTAGAAACAAAAACAGGGCAAGCACAGATGGTGCACCCCAAAAACCATCCACTTTTCAAAAGATAAAAATGAAGAATGAATTGTTGGTCTTTTAAAGTCAGATTCCAAGACATCACACTAAAGAACGAGGTGATACGGAGTAGCATCATCCGCTATTTCTTTTGAGATGCAATTAGGCCAATCTAGCATACAAAGAGATAAAGACATTAAACAGTGAAAAACAAATTGCACGCAAGATGGCAACTAACAGATTCAAGAAAGCTTAAGAACTAGTGGCTTCCGGATAAACCGGGTCCACTACTTCTTCCACAATGTCCTCTTTTGAAAAATTCTCCAAAAATGGTTTAAGTCTTTGCCCATTTACTTTAAAAATATTTCCATCATTGTTATTAAAAACCTCAATAGCTCCATGAGGGTAGATTTTATGCACAACATAAGGTCCAGTCCATCTTGATCTTAACTTACCTGGATGGAGGTGAAGTTTTGAGTTGTATAAAAGGACCTTTTGTCCCACCTGAAAGTCCTTCCTCACAATGTTTTTATCATGAAAAGCTTTGACCTTGGACTTGTAAATGCTAGCATTCTCATAAGCCTCTCTCCTCATCTCTTCTAACTCATTCATTTGAAAATTCCTAAGAACACCTGCTTTGGGTAAAGAGAAATTCAATGTCTTGAGAGCCCAAAATGCTTTATGCTCAATTTCAACAGGAAGATGACACGTCTTGCCATAGACAAGCCTATACGGAGACATTCCTAAAACTGTCTTGTAGGCCGTGCGATAGGCCCATAAGGCATCAGTCAACCTAGTTGACCAATCCTTCCTATTAGGATTCACAGTTTTTTCCAAAATATGCTTGATCTCCCTATTGGCTAACTCAGCTTGCCCATTAGTTTGAGGATGATAGGCAGTGGACACCTTATGAGTGATCCCATACTTGGCCATCAAGGCCGCGAATGGACGATTACAGAAGTGGGTGCCTTGATCACTAATCATGGCCTTGGGCATCCCAAACCGAGACAAGATATTCTCCTTCATGAATTTGACCACAACCTTGTGGTCATTGGTCCTAGTGGGAATAGCCTCTACCCACTTGGACACATAATCTACAGCCAGAAGGATGTAAAGGAACCCATAAGAACTAGGGAAAGGACCCATAAAATCTATACCCCAGCAATCAAAGATCTCTATGATAAGCATGGGCTGAAGGGGCATGGCATTCCTCTTGGAAATGGCTCCTAATTGCTGACATTGAGGACAAGTTCTACAGAAGTCATGGGCATCTCTAAAAAGAGTGGGCCAAAAGAAGCCACACTGCAAAATCTTTGCAGTGGTCTTTTTTGAAGAAAAGTGACCCCCACACGCCTCAGTGTGGCAGAATGACAAGATACTCTGTTGCTCCGACTCCGGTACACACCTCCTAATAATCTGATCAGCACAATACTTGTAAAGATAAGGATCATCGAAAGCGTACTTTCTCACCTCCACTAAGAATCTCCTTCTCACTTGAGAAGTCCAGTCACTAGGAAGCTGCCCTGTCACGAGATAATTGACAATATCCGCATACCACGGACATGTCGACACTGAATACAACTGCTCATCGGGAAAAGAATCAAGGACTGGAAGATGGGATGACTTATCCTCAAAATCAAGTCGCGAAAGATGATCCGCGACTACATTCTCAACACCCTTTTTATCCTTGATAGTGATGTTAAACTCTTGGAGCAACAAAACCCACCGAATGAGACGCGCTTTTGCGTCTTGTTTGCTCATCAGATACTTGAGCGCTGCGTGATCAGTAAAAACAACAATAGGAGAACCTATGATATATGATCTGAACTTATCAAGAGCAAAGACCACAGCTAGCAACTCTTTCTCTGTGGTGGTGTAATTGACCTGAGCATCATTTAAAGTTTTGCTTGCATAAGCAATAGCAAAAGGGACTTTACCTCTTCTTTGACCCAAAACAGCACCAATGGCATAGTCACTGGCGTCACACATCAATTCAAAAGGAAGAGTCCAATCCGGGGCTTGCATAATAGGTGGGGAAGTGAGGCACGATTTCAAAGCGCTGAAGGCTTTTTCACAAGCCTCGGTCCAAACAAATGGTGCATCCTTGGTCAAAAGATTGCACAAAGGGCGTGCAATAGCGCTGAAAGCACGAATGAAGCGCCTATAAAAACCACAGTGACCTAAGAAGGATCGTATATCCTTGACGCACTTGGGAGAAGGTAATTGTGAGATCAACTCCACCTTTGCCTTGTCTACCTCAATACCTCTAGGAGACACTATATGGCCTAAAACAATCCCTTGTGTTACCATAAAGTGACACTTCTCCCAATTTAAAACCAACTTCTTCTCCTCACACCTCTCTAGGACTTTCTCTAAATTCTTTAAACACCCTGCAAAGCTATCTCCAAAAACAGAAAAATCATCCATGAACACCTCCAAGAAGTCTCCGACCATGTCATCAAAAATACCCATCATGCATCTTTGAAAGGTGCCAGGGGCATTGCATAATCCAAAAGGCATGCGCCTATAAGCAAAGGTCCCAAAGGGACAAGTGAAAACGGTCTTCTCTTGATCTTCCAAAGACACCTCAATCTGATTATATCCAGAATAGCCATCCAAAAAGCAGTAGAAAGTATGACTTGCCACTCTCTCTAAAACTTGATCAATGAAAGGAAGTGGGAAATGGTCTTTCTTTGTACTGGCATTAAGCTTTCGGTAATCAATGCAGACTCTCCACCCCGTGGCAACTCTAGTAGGGATCAATTCTCCTTGTTCATTAGCCACAACAGTTACCCCTGCCTTCTTAGGCACTACTTGAATAGGACTCACCCATTTGCTATCAGCGACAGGATAGATAATCCCAGCATCTAACAATTTCAGAACCTCCTTCCTTACCACATCTTTCAAAACAGGGTTTAATCTACGCTGGGGTTGACGGGAAGGTTTGACATCATCCTCTAAATGAATCCTATGGGTGCAAATTAAGGGATTAATCCCTTGTATATCAGCTAAGGTCCACCCAATTGCTCTTTTGTGCCTACCTAAGACCTCCAAAAGCTGGGTCTCTTGGTGTTCCTCAAGAGAAGAGGAAATCACCACAGGATATGACTCATCAACTCCAAGAAAAGCATACTTTACCGAAGAAGGTAAGGGTTTCAACTCAAGTGTAGGGGCCTTCTCACTGCTAGGCATTGACTTAGATTCTGATTTCGGAAGCTCCTCAAACTTGGGTGTCCAAAATGTAGCACCCTTTACCTCCTCAACATCATCCAATAGAGAGTAAAGATACTCTACCTCAGGGGATTCAAGAAACTCCCTTTCCTCTTGGGTCAAGAATGTCTCCAATGGATCTGTATACGAATGTGTGTTCACATGTTCTTGAATCAAACTCTCTACCAAACTCACCTCATGTATCTCCTCATCATCTCCCAATTGTGAGGCGACATTGTAGATGTTCAGATCAAGGGTCATGTTTCCAAAGGTGATGGACATGTTCCCATTCCTAACCTTGATGACTGAATCTATGGTGGCTAGGAAAGGACGACCTAGAATGATAGGGGCTTGGTCACTAACCCCTTGATTTGGACATGTGTCCAACACAATGAAATCTGCGGGATACACAAAACTCCCTATCTGAACTAACACATCCTTCAAAATCCCCTTTGGAACTCTAACACTCCTATCGGCCAGCTGAAGTGTAATCGAGGTGGGCTGAAGTTCCTCCAACCCAAGTTGGAGATAAACAGAGTATGGTAGAAGATTGACACTCGCCCCTAGATCACACAAAGCTCTCTCTATCTTCTTTCCCCCTATCTCTACTGAAATGCACGGACAACCAGGATCCTTGAATTTTGGAGGAAGAGAACCAGAGATGGTGGTACTGACATTAGCTGCTAGGAGAACCTTGTTTTGATGCAAGAACTTGCGTTTGTAAGTGCACAAGTCCTTAAGATACTTCGCATAGACAGGAATGTGTTGGATAGCATCCAAGAGAGGAATGTTTAGCTTGACTTGAGAGAAAAGCTCCCTAAGAGACTCTGCAAGATCTGGCCTGGATTTCCCTCTCAACCTCTGAGGGAAAGGGGCTGGGGGTTGGAAAGCTTGGACTCTAGGGTCTTGAATGGTAGAAGTGGAAGACTCAACTTTCTTAGGTTCATTGGACTCATTAGATTTCCTTGAAGATTCATTCCCAGCCTCAGAATTCTTAGGCTCCTCCACTTCTTGCAAAGCAGGAGGTGCCTTGGAAGTAGAAAATTCAGGTTTACTTGGCTTGGGAGGGGTGGTATTATCAATGATCTTACCACTTCTCAGAATGGTTACAGCTTTAAGATGCTCCACTTGAGCATCCGACCCACCGGAATCTTCCACAAAGTGCTGGCCTTGAACAATTGGAATAGCTTGGGTAGGCAAGGCACCCCTTGTGGTTTGACTAGCACTCACCGCATTGGTAAGTGTAGTTAATTGAGATTTGATGTTCTCAAGAGTCCTGTTGTTCTGCTCATTGATGGAAGTCTGACTACTCAAAAAGGCTTGAAAGGTATCTTCTAGACTTCTCTTATGGGGAGGCTGATATGGAGCATGACCCTGTTGGGGTCCTTGTTGTTGAAAGTGCTGATAAGAATGAGGTGGAAACTGTTGCTGAGATGGGAATCTCTGCTGCTGATATTGTGGGGTAGAATGAAAGAATTGCCCTTGACTCTGATTAGACTGAGGAAATTGCCCTTGATTGTGATAGGGCTGAGAAAATTGCCCTTGATTTTGATAGGGCTGAGACTGAAAACCCGTAGAGCCAAGATTTTGGGATGGGGGAGGGTTGTCCCTCCACCGAAAATTAGGATGATCATTGTACCTGGGGTTGAAATTCTGAAATTGGTTAGATTGGAAAGAAGATTTCTGCTGGGGACTCACAGCATTGACATCATATGGAGGGTTACCATGGAGCAACTCTTTAATGGAAGGAATGGTAGGACAATTGTCTGTACCATGATCATTTTGTGAACAAATTGCACACAATTGATCCACTTGGGCAACTGATGTAGGAGGAATCTCACTAACTCTTTTCAGCTCTAGACCTTCTATCTGACGGGTAAGTTGAGCTATCCTAACACTCAAATCCTCCTTCTCACTCAGAGTAAATTTTCCTGCACTAGGAACACTAGGAAACACATTTGGAATAGTTCTATCATTAGGATTGGTAGTGTCCCAAACTTGATACTGCTCTGCCAAACTCTCTAAATATGCATAAGCTTCATGCGGTTCCTTGGCACGGAAAGTACCATTGCACATCATATCAATGAACTGTTTATTTGTTGAACTCAATCCCTCATAAAAGATCGTAACCAACTCAGGGATAGTAAAACCATGATGAGGGACCAAGTTCAACGTCTCATGAAACCGATCCCAACACTGATGAAAAGACTCTCCCTCTTTTTCAGCAAAACTCTGGATATTCTTCTTTAAGGCAATTGTTTTCTGATGAGGAAAGTACTTTTTATAAAACTCTCTTTGCAATTGATCCCATGTGGTGATTCGCACAGATCTCAGATTGTTCAACCAATTTTTGGCATTCCCCTTCAAAGAGAAAGGAAACAGTCGAAGTTTGGCTGACTCTCTTTGAGTTGCAGGGCACATGGTTTCAATTATGGCATTGAACTCTTTGACATGCAAATAAGGCATTTCAGATGTCATTCCATGAAAATTGGGAATATGAGTCAAAACATTTGGTTTGACCTGATATGCATTTGCACCTTGAGCTTCATCTACAATACAAGATGGAGCATCAGTCCACCTAGGAGTCAAATAATCATCCATTGTCCTAGGTGGTACAGCTTGATTATGTTGATGACGGGGGTCATTATTATTGTGTTGATTCGCCATTGATTCCAAAGTAGGATCGGGCAGATGCAGGTCAACAAAAATGTCAATTCCTGGCCAATCAAATATCGGAACTTCTTCAAGATCTATTCTGACCAATCTGTTGTGTATGTTCCTTCGGTAATGAGAGGACATATACAACAATCAACCCCAATTATCAAAATAATCACCTAATTCTAAAAGAAAAAAAATGAAAAAAAACAAAAGAACTAGAAGAAATACTCACAAAGCTGTTTTACCTCAATTGCCGTTCCCCGGCAACGGCGCCAGAAATGCTTAGCTGTTTTCTGTGATGTTGGATTTGTCCTAAGCGGAGGACATGATTTGTCGCTGTGTAGCACTTCACTCTTGAAGAGGTCGAATCCACAGAGAACGGACTAGGGTTTCAGCTCTAGAGGACTTCTTTTGGTCGAGAGTGACCAACTTTTGTTCAATGGGTGTAATTAATTCTAAGCTAAGGACTGATTAAAACTGCAGAAAACTGAATGAAAATGTTATGCTAAAGAGATGATTCAACCTAGGGTTCAGACCACCTAGATTTTTATGGTTTCATCTTCCTCTTCATTACGCAGATAAGAATTGAATCAATCCAGTTCTCACCTGGAAGATTTCTTCGTGAAAATCAAATATCAATCTGAGTGAATAATTCCCAAAGAGATTCCTAGACATTCAATTCGATAATCTGAGAGTCATCGACCCAAGCACTAGTTGTATCATCTCAGATGAACACAATTAGTCAAAGGCTTAACATCTCAATTATGATTTCTTGAAGCGAATCATCAATGGAAGTTATCTTTTATCATGAAAACATAATCAGGAAGAAGAACCATACAAAACCCAGGTTGAATTCCCCTTAGGGTTAAACCATCTGTAATTCTACCCCTCCATTAATGGAGAAGTCTTCAAACAGATTAAATGAAAGCAAGAAAACAGTAAAAACATAATTGAAAGATTACCTCCTACTAAAACTTGAATTAATATGAAGGATTCATGTCTTAGAACAAGAATTTAACAAAATTGAACACCCATCTTCAATAGAAACTACCTCTACATTTATCTAAGGAAGGAAGAGAGAAAAAGGAAAGGAGGCTGCTGGGAAACTAACACAATCCCCCAGATGGCCCTAATTTTAGTATTATTATGCTTTATATAGGTTCCCACAACTTTAATTACAAAACTGCCCCAAAAACTAAAATTCTATCCAAATCCGAGCGTTCTACCGGTAGAAATACCGGTTGACAGATGAAATTCTCTTGATCCGCCTCTCTGCTTGAATATCAGCCCCTTCTACCGGTAGAAACTGCGGTTGACTGATGGAAATCTCAGGGTCAGCCTCTTCTACCGGTAGAAATACCGGTTGACAGGTGGAATCCTCGTGTCCAATCTCTCTGCTGCATTTTCAGCCCCTTCTACCGGTAGAAATTGCGGTTGACTGATGGAAATCTCAGGGTCAGCCTCTTCTACCGGTAGAAATACCGGTTGACAGGTGGGAACTTGTGTCTGAACTCTCGGCTGGAATATTAGTCTCTTCTACCGGTAGAACTTGCGGTTGACTGATAAAATTCTCAGGATCTGTCATTTCTACCGGTAGAACTTGCGGTTGACAGATGAAAATCTCCTGTCTGCACTCTCTGCTGGAAAATCAGTCACTTCTACCGGTAGGACTTGCGGTTGACTGATGGGGACCAGTTTCTTTACTCTCTACTTGATCCATTCATCCTCCAGAAGCTTCATTCTTCATCAAATTTCTGCAATTGACCAAAAACCAATATTCGTGCAAACTTATATGAAATTAACGGAATTAAACACGAATGAAGGTGATGGAAAGGCAATTAAGTCTCTAATTGCTTAATAATTAGGTACTTATCATCGACGTAACTGTAAATGGTCCAGAACCTTTTGGCGAATTGAGTGATGTTCTCGGTCCGCCTCATTCTGAGGACCATTATGTCGTCCTCCGTTTTGGGGTTGACTCTGTGGGCCTAGAACTTTTCCACGAAGGAGTTCTGGAGCAGTCGCCATCTTGAAACTGATTCCTCTGGAAGTGCACAGAACCACTTTATGGGAAGGTCTTCTAGACTGGAAGAGAAAACAATGCAGTTCAGGTGACCTATAAAGTGTTGGAGATGTGTCGCCGGGTCTAAGGTCCCATCGTACAGAACGAACCTCGGGTTATTGAACTTTTCGGGGAGGGAAAAGTCCCTTTATTTCTTGAGAGAAAGGGGATGTGCAGAGATCCTCAGTGTTGCAAGCGTTTAGCCGATTTCGGGTGAAACTTACCACCTCCATATTCTGCTGCACCGTTTGGTTGACTTGTCGGTCAAGCTCAAGTCGTCACTGCTCTCTGGTCTTTGTCTCGGCCATTTTGAGTCTTTATCTAAGTGGCTGCTACTCGAGCCCTCTTTACAAGCTCGGTCGCGCCTCTTGTTGTTCAGTATTTGCCTCAAATCCTTTTCAACCGAAGGAGCTCGGTTGCGTCTAGGGGGTTGAGTCGTGGCCTTCGTCTTTTCCTGGAGCTGCTGCCGGAGTTGACGAATCAACTCATCTTTCTCTTGGATAACAAGGTTTTGGGCCCTGATATCCTCGATGAGAAGGTTGCAGTGGTCGTTGCCATCAGCGGGTAGCTTCCCATTGTCCCGTGGGGGACGCTCCAGTGAAAGATCATCTTGCTGGGAATGCTCCAGCCGAGGGTTATCTTGTCAGGAAGGTGTTGTCACCCCTTTTGAAGATGAACCCGACCGAGTGTGATGACTTCCCACGCTCACCGCACCAGATCATGCCCCGGACCTTCTCTGGCGAGGGACCAACAGCAACTGCACTGAAAATACTGGTGGTTGTGGTAAGGTTCTTGATGATTATCCATCATTTATGACTTTTGGAGGCATGGTGTTTGAGAACTTGATTTAATTGTTTCCAATAAACGGCGCCAATTGTGAGTGCCTAAATTTATACGGACTTAATCAGGTGGATAATAAACTTCTTGAAGATGATCAGATGCCTTAAACCTGAAAGGGGAGGAAAGAAACGCAATCAAAGACCCTGACTGCTATCAGCACAAGGCTATATCTGATGCCTAAATTAGTTCAGCAACTCGACAAAGGATGGAGAAAAAGGGAGAGCTTAGGGCCTGTTTGGATGCACAAGAAAACACATGAAAACACTATTTTATAGAATATAATCTTTCATTTTTTAAAGAAGAAAATCTTGCGCGTTTGGTAACGCAAGAAAATTTGAAGAAAATATTAATTTCTTTTAAAAAGCTCAATATTCTCTCCTATAGCTCCCCCCTGTAAAAACTTTCTACAAGATAAAAATCTTTCAAAATAATGATTACAAAGTGGTAGAGTAAAGTAAAGACTTTCGTTCACCAAATCCATCATGATGTGTATGTTTATATATATGGTCAAGTAAAGTAAAAGTAAATCTCACAAGACTATAAAGGTGAGGTAAAGTAAAGGTGGGATAAAGTACATGATGAACTAAAGTGGGAAGAAATGGTAAAGTAGTTACTTTTTTTTTACTTTACTTTATCACATTCTATCATAGTTTATATGCTAAATAAAAAGTGACTTGTTTACAGGTATGGTAAAGTAAAATAAAGATTGATGTCATATCATGGTAAAATGTGAGGTAAAGTAAGGTCAGATGAAGTATGTGGTAAAGCAAAGTTGGAGAGAGAGTTATAAAATAGCTATTTTTTTTATTGACTTTACTGTACTATACTTTTACCATGGTTTTATGTGATATAAAAAGTAACTTATGGTAAAAACATGAAAGTTAAACTTTACTTTACAACATTATTTTTATCCAGACGACAGACGTGGTAAATTACATATAAATTAAAATATTTAATAAAAAAATATTCTTATAAAGTAATTTACTCTAATCATAGCACCTTCCAAACAACTCAATTTAAAATTTGTAATATTCTTCAAAAATCGCCAAATAGTCAAAAATATTATACTATTATAATATTGCATTATTATATTCTATACTATTCTATTCTTACAATATTTAAATCTATAAATATTTTATTCTGTAGACATCCAAACGGGCCCTTAGAGAGACAGAGTTTTGGGATGTTCTGCTTGTGCAAGTATATGCGTGTGAGAGGGTGATGTGAAATTAAATTCAATCTTTAAAATTATTACAAGTGCACAGCTGTCTTTTTGAGATAGTGGCAATTACAGGTCGATCCCACAGGGAGCGCTACTAAGTTAAAATTTAAAATCTAATTTTTTTAAATCAAAGATTAAAGAATATTTGAGATCCAAGAAAAACTAGAAAAATTCAGAAACACAAACTAATCAAATATATAAAACAGATCAGAGCATCCAGAATCCACTAAGTAAGATAATTAATCCATCTATGCAATTATTCTACTATTTGTCTCAAAATAACTCAGATCAGAACAATATAATGTTTCGGATCCGGAGGATTTGTCTTTTGAAAAAATTAATTTTAATAAAAAGAATAAGGTCATAACCCAAGACCTCATTCACCTAATAAAAAAATAAAAAATCATAAGCATGACTCATCAAATTAAGCATAAACTATCAAAGGATCTCAGCCTTAAGCATAAGATATAAAAATAAGTATAAATCATCAAACTATTTTCATTAGAAATAAAAACAAAGGCTGCCTAAGGCGTGAAGACATATTTATTATTCAATAGAGCATGCATTTAAAAGAGACAAGAAAGTAATATAAAAAATTACATAGATTAAATTAAAGATCTACTTAGCTTTATCTGTATGCTCCAATCCAGAAATCTAGCAAGCCATTGAAAAGAACTCCATAAGTAATTTCATTAATAGCATCTCCTTGTACAATGGTCTCTCAGAAATCTCTCCTCTAAAAATCCTAATTTCTGGAACAGGGCTCCAGAATAGCCAAAATATTTCTTAAATTCTATTAATTAGGAAAAGAAAGAGAAAAAGGAGAGAGAATAATGTGGACGTCCAAGGGAGGGAGTGTCTCCCGTATGCTTCCTTTGAGTTTCTTATTATAACTCCGATTATCTTACAGATACATTGAATCTGGACCCATTCTCTACAGATTTGATTTATCTACATTGATAAGGTATATCTCTTATCATTTTTGAATTTAAATGAGGTGGAAGCTTCTGAAACCTCTAGATGGCTTGGCTTATCTTCATATAGGGTCTCACAAGGGCTATACATCAATTGATTATCAACGACGTGGAATTAACTGCAATCTCGTCTAAAAATAAATATGAAAATCTCTGGGCCCATAACTTTGTCAATTTAACTTTGATTTGCACATTCTTGGACTCCACGGATATCTACTCTGAATAAGCTTTCCAACCGTTGGCAAATTTCATCGATCCGAAGGTTAGATTGAAAGTTATGGCCATTTGAAAATGAGTTATCTTGAGAAAAACGAGATTAACTTTTGGAATTTGATGTGCAATGGATTCTATCTCTGCACAACTTTCATTTTCGAAAGGAGATCAGATGTGGATGATTTAAACGCTTCTTCTTTTATTCTAATCAAAATTGTACTCTTTGAATTATCCATTAATAATTTCAAATCTGCAACTACTGTGGACCCCGCTATGTGGGACAATTCATCTGCTTGAACAGTGGGCCATATGAGAAGTCTTCTACTGTAGTTAGGACTCTTCAACTAGCATGATGAGTGGACCCTTCCTTTGATTGATTTGCACATGGCTTGTGTGTGGGGTCGATGTGGTGAGTTCTTCAATTTACTTCTTTTTAAGCTTCAATTCAGCAATGCATGGCCCAGGATGCTATGTGTGCTTGAAAGTGGGTTCCATGACAGAGGCCTACAATTCTCATTTTCTCCACACAACGCAACAAATACTGAAGAGCTCATATTGAAGTGGGACCCATCTAGACAGTCCTACTCCAACTGGGACTCTTCGGATAAAATTTGCATAACATTCTAAGTTAAAGCAGAAAATATATGAAAAGTATGAAAATTCAGGTTCCTAGGTGAAAATGCATGAAATGATGGAATTAGATGAAGAATGATGTAATCATTACAAAATGATGCGTAAATGTGTAAATTCATGAACTCAACAGAGGGCGTACCTGTTATGGATTTGCTCCTTCTATTTATAGGTAAAGAGTCCTTGACTTTGGATAGAGAGTCTCATGACTCTTGTCCTCGTACTTGAGAAGTACAGTCCCATCAGTCCATACCTTTCATAAAATGGCAAGTCCCATCTGACCTTACCCTGTTGACTTCTTGGTAGAGTCCCATCGGACTCTACCTAGGACCTTACTCTGATGTAGACGTAGCCCGCCGGATAATAATAACTTTTTATGTCTTATCCGATATATGTCATCATTACTCAATACGTTTTGTAACGTAGTTGGGTCTCCATAGAGGTATAGCTGTTAGTACTCGTCTCGGCTAACATCTTGGCACTGTTGCTGAAGTATATACTGCCGAGGCCGAGACCTGGTACCAAGGTCAGGAATGACCGAGGTCGGGAACGACCTTGATGTGGAAGTACTCTGGCACTATTGTCGAGATGCGCATTCCGGCACTGCTGCCGAGATCCGCAAGACCGAGACTAAGACGCGCCTAGCTAGTACTCTTACTGAAACTAAGGTAATCACGGTATCCTGGAAATCCCCCACACATGGGCTATCTCATTTTATGTGCAATCCAGTGGGTCCTAGGATCCCTTAATTTTTCCTTTTTTTATTTTTGCAAAGTACATTAATTTCCATAGACTGTGAACCAAGAAAAATCGGATAGGTTATATTTTTGCATTTTCAGAGATTTCTTTAAAGTTCAAGAGGGTTTTGTGATCTTAACCATGACAAATGATTCAGACCAGGGCCGGCTTTGAGGGGTAGTCACCCTAGGCCACTGCCTAGGGCCCCCACATGTTATTTAAAATTTAGGCCCCCAATTACCAAATCAATACCCACGTACTCTTTAGGCTTTTTTATGTTTGGCCCGGCCCAAGTGTCCAACAAATAAATAAAACATACTACTCTTTAGGCTTTTTATGTTTGGCCCGGCCCAAGTGCCCAACAAATAAACAAAACAGTTAAAGTCTGTAGATAGGAATAGCTTAATAGCTTCTTGTGGCAACCTTGCAGAGTTTTTGAAACATGATGGCATCTCTGATATTGATGGGACAGAGTTACTTTTAGAATTGCAAATCTTGACAGAAGTTTTATCAGAGGACATAAAAAAGGCAGTTGATGTGCTAACTCATTTGAACTCAATGGCTAGTTGCTTTCCAATGCCTGGGTTGCTTTCAGAATTTTGTTGACTATACCAGTAACAGTTGCCTCTGTAGAGAGAAGTTTTTCTAAGTTGAAAATGATCAAGTCTTACCTTCGGTCAACCATGTCGCAAGAAAGACTGTGAGATCCCGGTCCCGCTACTAATATATTTAATATATTTTAATTAGATATTATTATTATTATTTTAATTGAATGTATTTTAGTTATTTAAGTGGTTAGAATTAAGTGGGGCACACGTTAGATCAGATGCGTAGATTGGTGAGTTTGGTTAATGGGTAGATGACTTGACCCACAGTGTGACCCGACCCAATGACTTAAGCCCAATACTTAACCTAATCCCTTCTTTTAAATAACCGCTCGTCTTTATCTCTCCCCACTAATCTCTGCAACTCTTCCCATTCCCTGTTCGTCGTCTTCCTCTTTCAACTTCCCAAACCTCTGCAACTTTAGGATCCAGCCATCAGAATCAAGATATGAAGATACCATCATTCTTTGTTCGACTTTCTTATCACAGGTAATACTATCCTCAAACCATTAGGAATAGATCTATACTATTAGGTTATCTTCTTATTGTTTCCAATGTTAGGTTTTGGGTAGGAATACCATAGATTTGTTCATCTGAGCATTTCTATCCCATCTTTTATGTCAGATCGGTGTTAGGATTGTGATTGAGCGCCCCGGTAATCGCAATTTGGGTTTTGGTTAGGAAACCTACTGCACATTTCTTCAACTTCGGATCTAAGGCAAGTACATTATTATAATTTGTTATTGAATGCGTTAATTGATCTTTGATTCCTATCTAATGCATATAAGTTTGTTTATTTGCCCTTTTCTAAATGATAATGATAGATTAGGAGTTTATAAATGGATATGTGGATTCCATTCTCTTTCTAATGGTTATGATTCGTGTGGATTTGAATGGGATGCACTCTCTTTTGGAAAAAGAGAGGAAAATGGATAAATAAGGGAAAACCCCAATTTCTGTGACGGTACGAACTCGGACAACATTCTGAACGTCAAACGTTCGAACGTTGTTTTGGAACGTTTGAACGAGTGAGTTCAGAATCATCTGAGCTAAATGAAAGAGGCGTCGAATGTTCGAACGTTCCCTTCGTGCGTTCGAACATTCGAGTCTAATCACCCCTGAGCCAAACACCCGAGACCCTGAACGTTCGAACGTTGATCTCGAATGTTCGAACGTTCAGTGTACTTAGGCAATTTGTGTTTATTTTTCATTGTTTTGGCTCTGATTAATTTGGGGATTTATGACATCAAGTATGGGACTTCATATGGATCTAATAACCTTAAATTATCTACTTGGACTTGACATAAGAACCGTCTTTGGGCATACGGTATCTTATGGACGTAGGATTCAATTACCTGTTATGATTCTAATGAACTCTAGCGAGAAAGGGTCAATACATCTCTATTGGAAATCCTTCATTGGATCTATGCACCATGAATTTCGAGAGATGTAACGTCCTTAACTTACTAGCGTTATTATTTGTGTGTTGACAGAGTATATGAATATACGTTTAACCTTAGGATCGATTTACAATATGTCTTAACCTTTGTATTTGCATGCATATATTGGTTTAGGTTATGTATTCCCTTAGATGCATACCCTACTTTGTATTATGGATTATGAGGTGGCTTGACAAATTTGATATATGAGATTTGACTATGATATGGATGGCCAGCCTTTCATTTGACTTAGGACTCTTGTGTCGGAGCATTATTATAATTCGGGTCTATTATGCATATATGTTTTCTTTTATGTGGGTCATTTGTGAACGACTGCAGATAGTATGTGGACGGTTGATCACCGATGTGTCCGGATCACTTATAATCCGCTTTGTATGTGAACAGGTTATCCTGTTATGTGTTTATAGATCGGTTTATGACCACCGACATTGTAGACGGGCTTTCCCGATTATTTAGGACTGACCACCCAAAACGGGGACACTTGTCTCCGTGTGAATTATATATTGCTCCATTTGGTGTCTTTTGGATTTTGTCATACGTTCTTTCTTCTCCTTATCTTTATCATTGTTTCTTATAATCTCACTTGTTTTTACTCGTTTTGATATCGTATCTTAATTTCGAATTATGATCATGTTCTTGCTATTTACGTTACTACATTTGGAGCATAGGTACCGAGCCCTACTTTACCGAGGAGACGGAGGATGATCAAACGTTTCAAACATTTGAGCCAACTAACGAACCCAAGTGGGATGCTGGAGATTGTTTCGGAGCCGTCTGAGCCTTCATTAGAGAGGACGTCATCTTAGAAACTCTTTAGATGAACTTTATATTAATGATAAACTTTTTGTAGTAATTGTTTAATTTATTCTGCAACTTCAACTATGAATGTTTATTTGATTTTTGTGTTGGATCTTAATTACGATCATTGAATACCAATTGAATGAAGCTTCCGTTGCATTTAATGGAATTTTATTTGGACTCACCACGGTTTGTGATGTGATGTGGGTCCACTTTTGGAAGCTTGTGTTGTATTAAACACGGGAATTTGAATTTATTTTAATTTTTCATGTTTTTCCCCAATTCTTATTTTGGGGACGTGACAAAGAATGAATGGACTGGCTATGTTATCCATTGAAAAAGAGTTGGTAGAGAAGATAGATTATATAAATGTAATTACTGATTTTGCAGCGAAAACTGCGAGACGAGTAAATTTTAGATGATTCTTTGCTTTTGTAATTATTTTGGCACCAGTTATGTTTTATTTTATGCTAGTGGAGTTAAGTTCTAAGTTCCTTCTACAAAAAAAAAAAAAAAAAAAAAAAAAAAAAAAAAAAAAAAAAAAATTGCCCGTGTTTTTTATTCTAAGACAGGGCCCATTTCTAGGAGCTCGCCTAGGGCCACCCAAACCTCAGAGCCAGCCCTGATTCAGACCAGACCTAAGGCTCACGCCAAAAGCACAAAGTAGGGGTTTATGAACTTATCACAAGTGAGCTTGTGGTGATTGCAGGACACACCCATTTGATGGGGTTGAAGAACTACTTGATCACTTGCCATGTGTCCAACAACCAAAGACCAATCAGCAATCTGGATGGGACCACGCATTATCAAGTGGCCCAGAAGTGATCGATGAAAGATCGATCCAATAGATATCACTCCCTCTCCTCTCTCACTTGTCTTATAAGATTTTTTTTTTAATTATTTCTGATTAAGCAAAAGGCCACCAACAACAGGAAATAACAAGAAGAAATAGGTACTGCAACAATGACAGGAGATTTCCTTTCCAAATTTTGATATAGAAATTCAACTGTTTGAACTACAAGTTGAAGGAATCAAATGCTTACAATATATTTTGGAAATTAAAAAGAAAAACTCCCCAACACATTTTACTACCTAACCAGAGTACCAAACCACTTTCACTACTAGCAGCATCAATACTAGTGTTTGTTGTTTCTTAGATCTTACCATTTCCATTTCCTATTGGCAATGTAGCAGCAGTTCCTAGTTGCAGCTGGCCATGACTTTTTTCGTCTTTCTTCTTTCCAAAGATTGTCTCCATCTCTTCAAGGGTTCTGCCCTGAGTCTCTGGTAAGAATATGTAGAAGAAGATCCATGAAACCATAGCAAGCCCAGCAAACATAAAGAAGGTCCCCCCAATTGTAATGGCCTTGTATAAAGATATGAAAGTCATCCCAAGTACGCCGCTGGTGACACAGTTGATACCAACTGCCAAGCTCATCCCTTGAGCTCTGAGCCTCAATGGGATGACCTCTGGGCTGTAGACCCAAGTGATTGGTCCTAGGCCGATCGAGAATGATGCGATGAAGGTTAGAACAAACATAATGCTGACCGCGATCGGTCCAACTAGCTTCTTATCAGAATTATGGTCGATGATAGTCAATCCAGTCCCCAGTCCCAGTAGGGAGATGATCATGCCCATGGTGCTAGTTAATAGCAGTGGCCGCCTCCCAAACCGATCCACCAGAAACGTGGCTACCAAGATGAATATGGTTTTTGTGAATCCGACTGCCACAGTTGCACCAAGTAGCCCATTTTTGGATTTGATTCCGGCCTTCTCAAATATGCTGGGGCTGTAGAGGACCACAACATTTACACCAGAAGCTTGTTGAAAGAAGTGAATTCCTACAGCAGCAATGAGGATACGGCGAACAGATGGAGATGGCCTAATCAGCAGTTCCTTCCACACACCCTCCCCATGACTGCGCTTTGGGATGGGGACAATGTCATCGGTGCAATGTTGAGGAATTCCAACAGTTTCTTTGATTTCAGAGAGGCGAATTTCGGCCTCCTTCCTACTCTCAGAGGTCTTGTCCAGTACCCGCTTGGCCTCACCCAATCGGCCTTGCATGACGAGCCACCGGGGCGATTCGGGCATGGCCAGAACGGAGATGGCTAAGAATACTGAGGGTATGGCTCCAACTCCTAGCATTAATCTCCAATTGATGTTGTTTGGGAGGCCAGCGAAGGCTATATTAGAGACATATCCAAGCAAGATTCCTCCATTGATGAACACTTCAGGAAAGGAAGTGAGGAAGCCTCTGGTGGAGGCGGGTGCGACCTCAGCAGTGTAGACCGGAGCGATCATGAGAGCGTAGCCAGCCCCAATGCCGGCAACGAACCTCCCCACCATGAGGAAGGCGTAGTTGGTTGCAAAGCCCATCATCAATGCCCCAACGAAAAATATCACAGCGGCGAAGACGATTGTGTATCGCCTACCAATCCAATCAGAAGTTCGGCCAGCAGCTGCTGATCCAATTAGACAGTAGAAGCTGAGAATTCCCATTAGGACTTCTACCTTTGTGTCGTCTAGCTTCAAATCTTCCTTGATGAACAACACTGCTCCACTCATCACCCCAAAATCTGAGTAATAGAGAGGCAAAGGGAGATGAAAAACAAACCCAAGTGAATATATTTTTTTTCGTTCTTTTAAATTGCATCATCTGTGGATTTTAACTGGCCAAATAGCTAGACATAATAGTAGAATAGAACAAAGTAAACTAGAAATCCTTTTATAGTCTCAAATAAAAGAACAGAAAAATTAAAAATAGATAGAAAAAAGAGGCACTATTCAGCAGGGAGTGAAGAACAGAACCCAAGTTGAGTTTTTTTTTTTTTGCCCCGAACAGAGGGCCTTATTAAGAACCCTTTCATCTTAACTGAATAAGAGAACACAAGTAACTAAATTTGAGATCT
This sequence comes from Litsea cubeba, assembly GCA_012931725.1. Lineage (NCBI taxonomy): Eukaryota > Viridiplantae > Streptophyta > Magnoliopsida > Laurales > Lauraceae > Litsea > Litsea cubeba. The sequence goes on along the minus strand of CM022952.1, from coordinate 20,222,795 downwards.
CATACAATCTCAGAGAAGCCAAAAGGAAACATTTCCACACACACACACACACACACAGAGAGAGCATTTTAATTATCGGTGAGAAAGAACACTGGTAAGACACTATCTTTGAATTGGATTAATTTTGGATACTAAGCGCCACATCTTCCTGGCATCATAATATTAGAAAAGTAACTGGACTACAGATCTCTTGCAATCTAACATGAAAGAAGAATACACGACTTATTTTATTGCGGCTCTTCGACCGCTAAAAAAGGAGAAAAAACATCACTCACCATAGCCCAAGAGAATCGAAGCCATGGAAGCAAGCATCGTGCAAGCAAATGCGTACTTGTTCTTTCGATGCTTCTCTGGCACCGGCTCCATCGCCTTTGCTAGATTCTGCGTCCCAGAAGCATCAGATGTGGCACTCTTTTGGTCATTCTGCTCACCCATTTCTCAAGAGAACCTCAGTTTCACTGCAGAGAGTTTCTGTAGAGAGCTGAGCTGAAGGAAGAATGTTATAGCACACTGAGAAGAGTCAAGCAGCCAAGAACAGCAAGTACTCAGAATCTTGGAAAAAAAAAAAAAAAAACTAGATTGAAAGAGATTGCAGCAACTTGATTGAGTATATGCACTCATCTAAACACCTACTCCACGTCTAGAATTGACAGAAAAAGCTTATAGAAAAGATTGATCAGACCTCTCCGCAGGCAATTTTTTCTATTAGTTTTCCAGGTTTCCTGCCCACTTTGGCTGGTCCAAGAAAAAATGATCCATTAATTAATCAATAATTCCCCTTTGATTGGTGCCATGATTTTGATTGACCTGTTTGGCATCTATTGCTACTTTATTAAAATTTCGGTAGAGGGGGCAAATACCAAGGGTTAGTTTTTTTTTTGAAGGCCCGTCTGGATGCATTTAGTCGTCGGGGATAATGATGATAAGGTCTTATTCTGGACCACCATTAACTTTTTCTGCATAAAATGAAATTGCATTACACGATACATTTAAACATAATTTTGGTCAAGGATTAAAAGCTACAATTAAGATTTGATTACAGAAATAAAAATGCGAAAACTCTGATTTTGATATATTTGGATATAATACTATTTTATTTTAAAAGCTCAGTATTAAAAATTTTGCCATATATGTGTGCCTATAATCATCTGCGTATCCGTAATTTGCCATATATGTTTTTTTTTATTTTATCAGTAACAAAGAAAGAGCTTTCATTAAAAGGATAAATAACAAGTGAAAGTGAACGAAAGAAGAAGAAGAAGAAGGTACAAGAGCATTATACCCCCACCCCCACACACACAACACAACTACATCGTGATACCCTCCCAAGCAAACAACCTCTCAACTATTTAGATTACTGCTTTATATGTGACAGTATGCATGTTTTAAAAGTCTTTTTTTTTTTGTTTATATTAGTTTATATTGTTATATAAATAGAAGTTCTTATATTTATAGAATATCAAATGTAATCTTATATTACTTTCTTGATCTTTTGAAAGATATGGTATATAAGACATGCTAGAGAAATTCAACACAGATTATGCGGATTGTGGGCTCACCGATAACGTACGGTCTGGATTAGGGACCTGCAAATCAACTTAGTAAGGTCTGATTGAGGAATTTGTTCGGAAATCAATCTACTCCAATCATCCTCACATTAGACATGTGGGTCTTACCAACACTTACATTATTTAGTGCTATTGTTAGTAAGATTCAATTCAGCAATGGATGAGGATCTAACCAGAACTGAGTTCAGAAGCGTAAGGTGTGTGTGAGAGTATAGATCGAGAAGGATGACAATGAATTAGCTATTCTTAAGAATGAGGTTGAGATGATAGGTTTTTTTTTTTTTTTTTTTTTTTTTTAAAAGGGGGTTGAGACAATTGAGCATGCTCTATTCCATTGTATTTTTGCCAGACTTGTCACTTTGAGATAAGATCTAATAATATTCTAAAAAAATGGTATCTTGGATTGGTCAACTCCTTGCTTTGATTCAAATCATGCTGTCCCCCATGTTAACTATCAGCTCTCTAAAACATGGATTCTAGAATTGTGGTGGAAAATTTGGAATGGTAGGAATAATTGCATTTTAAGGATATGGTCCTATTATAATTACTAAATGTGCTGATCAGGTCATGAATTCCTCTAAATGCTCTACCGTGACTCCGTGAGAAATGACTAGACAAGGGAAGAAGATGACCATAGATTCTCCATTGCATGGGTCACTGATGGGTCTTACAATGGTGGAAAGAAATAAATAAGAAAAGAAACGGAGGAAGAGGACAAATGGAGGAGTAACAGGGGAGACTACCCACAATCACTACGGACAAGGAAAATTGAAACAGAGTGGAAAGAATAGATTATAAAAGAGAACCGGATTTTGGGGATAAAAAACAGCATTAACAGATTCACCCATATCAGTGAAAGTGGGCAGTACAGTAAGGAACAAAAAAAGTTGGCAGGAGGTCCTCAACCATTAACATTGAAAGTTTAGGTCCTTTGTCATCGTATCCATTTCTAAGGTTTTTTTTTTTCCTAAATACATATATTTTTATTATGCAGATATCAAAATGGGCCATGAAACACATTTAAATCCCGAATACCTGATCTATAAATTAATTCTTGCTCTTTGATTAAACAATGCTTGCAAACTAAAACAACAAATGGGCAAGATCGTTTTACTTTATTTGAGTTGTTATCAATTCTAGAGTTTTTTTAGTCATGATCCACACTGCGGGCAGGGGCAGGCCTGCACGATACAAACCTGCGGCGGTCACCCAGGTCTGATCGAAAATGGCCTACGGCCCATGCCCCATTCTACTTTCTATTTTTGACTATTAGATAGAGATTGGATATAGGGGTGGACCTACATGATACAAACCTAGGCGGTCACCCCAGGTCTGATTCAAAATGGCCTATGGCCAATGCCCCATTATAGTAAAGTCTTCACCCCACCCGAAGTTATGAATTATTTATACTTAATCAGCCAAAAAAAATAAAAAATAAAAAATAATGTGTTTAACCCATGTAATAAATGGAGATTGTTGCTAATCAGTGTTAATTTTAACCTTTTCAATTTATCATTATTCGCCCCACCGAAATAAAGATTTCGGGTCCGCCCCTAACTGCGGGTGATGCCATCAGGTGGGATGTTACTGTTTGAATTGGTTAGGGAGTAGTATTGCCACCATCATGCTCAAATCAAACTATATTAACGATTTGGGTCCATTTTCTATTGTTATTATTATTAGTTGTCCACACTTCTATTTGTCTTTTCTTTTCTCCACATGTTTTAATTTAGCTCATCACTAATTTCCTAATACATTTCTCAGGGCACATGTGAAATAGCCGCCGAGTCCATGTCTTGAGTGTGTAATTTCTCAGTGGACATCTTGAGAGTGAAATTTAAATATTTTGCTAGATGTGGTAATGGAAAGAGGAAAGAGTGAACATCTATCTTCAGCGTGCGAAATTCATATTTATGAACCCCTTCCCCTTTATATTTCAAAATTTTCAAAATTATGGTTTTTTTTTTTTTACATTAGTTTTATAATAAAAATTCTTTGGACCAGGACCAAATATCAGATTAGTACATGTCAAGAAAGAAATCCTTCAATTTTATGAATCTTACCCTAAAACAAGCCATTAGAATATAATTGGATGATGGAAAAACAAAGGAAATTAAGAAAAGAAAATGATTGAATCTGTAACATCTACAATTAATTGGTTCAAGTTAGTGCTTATTGAGATGGGTTCATAGCCAAGGGAGCTTTCAACACCTACCGGACAGCAGTGCAAATTCTACATATTTCAAACTACTGATCAAGTGGGCTCCACTTTGATGTGACTTGGTGTGTGCAAATTCTACATATTTCAAACTACTCATCAAGTGGGCTCCACTTTGATGTGACTTGGTGTGAAAACTTGATTACGGGTCATGATCGACTTCTTTTGTTTTTGCATTTTTTAACCATCCAGTTGCATGGAGTCCAAATTTTAAAAAAAAAAAGCACCAACGTGCGGTGCCCTTTGTAATGTTGGGAAGAATCCGGAAATGGTGGTGTTTTACTTTTGCAATTTTAATAATAAAGTCAAGTGAAATAGAGTTGATTTTGAAAAAATAATAAAATATAAGTGGATTATAATGGTATTTTATTTTTAGTTGTTTGTTATTCAATCTTTTTAACTTTTTGAATGTAAAAGTAGAGTTTTTTTTTTTATATTTTAGTGGATAAATTAAAGGTGGTTGTTTTTTTACTTGTTTTGAAAGAGATTGAGAGAGTTTTGAATTAAAGTGCCTTTGCTGTGACATCTTGTCTGAAAATTGGAGATTTTACTTGACTTTTAGTATGCTCGTAAAGTGTGTCAAACTAGAAGGAAGAAGGATGGGGTTTGTGGGGCTTGCTAGAATGCATCCATGATCCCGGTACAACATGACTAGCATCAAATCCCCGTGCGATGCACAATTAAGGAATGCATCAAACTCCTATGTAGCTTTAAGGTACTAATCTATTATAGTCCTCCCAAGTTGCTCCTTAAGTTATAAAATTAAACCTGCAATATGTACCTTTCAACCAAAGTAAATGATGAAGAATAAATTATCACAAGAATGCATGTAGTTGCTATATACGACACTTGTCACCTACTATATCCCACAATTATGGCAATATCAGATTGATTGCTTTCATTCGATAAAAACACATGGTCTGTCATTTGAATGATCTAAGTTTGGAAAGGTGCATGGGCCGGAGACCTGCACGCTGCAGGTCCTTCTCATGGATTCTTCTTTTTTTTTTCTTTTTTATTCTTTTTTTTTTTTTGAAAAAGTCATTCTCATTGGTTGAACGGTTTGGATTAAAAAGACGAACTCCGCCATTGGATATAGCTTGTTTCTTTTGAATTCTGAAACATGGGCCACCAGATGGTCACAACATCAAGTAACATAATAGCAAAGTTCATCTTGATTAATATACTGGGTATCACATACCTATTTGCTACTCCAGAGTTATTAAAATGGTAAGGCATTGCTATCGAAGATTTAGAGGGCTAGACCATGGTGATGCCCATCTTAATTAATGAGCCCGGTGTCACACTCATCACAGGAAAAATACCTTACTCGGCAGACAGTGAGAGGCCTGTATTATGAGGCATGACTTAAGAGGTGGTCCTTAATGCTAAGACTTATTTTTCAAGCGTTAAGAGGCATGACTTAATAGGGTGTATTATGGGGCATAGTAAAGAGGTGCAATGCGACTTGCAACCCCTAACTAAATTTAAGAGATAAGTATTAGTCCTTCCATATACAATGCCGAAGTGGCTCTAGGAGAAGGGGGATTTGTCTCTTTTTTTTTCCTTCTGTTATCTATAACTAACATCCAGCTTTAACTTTTAGAGTAGGACAAACCGTGGATTAGGATTTAGGGGTTTTGGCAAAGCTCAATATGATTCAATCATATTATCTTAATCCTTGAATATAAGGCCACGACGATTAAAGGACATAATAAATTAGTAATGCATTCTTATTACGAAATTTTATTGGAGGATGACTAATAATCAGTGTTGAATTTGGAAGAATATTATTTCACAAAGGTAGGTGTACGTTGGGTGATGTAGCTTTTGAAAAAAAAAATCTTCCTAAGTTGAAGCCCAAATAAATGCTACTAGAATTTCAATCATTTGCAATGATTAATAGTATGAACCATTTCTAATTTTCATCTTAGCCATCTACTTCAAAGTCATATGGACTGATGACTTCTCAATATACTCTTTTTTTATGTGCCTCCTTGAAATTGTGAGACAAGATTTTTTTTTTTTATTATTATTGGAGGGTTCCTAACCCTTTGGGCTTTGGTAGGACTAATCCCTCTAGGTCCAAAGGGAAGCCGGATAAATATTCCTGTGATCTCAAGATAGTAGTACTAATGGACTCAATCTTCAATTTTTGAATGAGGGAGAATCAGGATCGATACCAATACTTCTAGCTCTGAAAAAGAGAATAATGTAGTCGTCACAACTTTTCTAACCCCTTAAAATTTACTGTGGGACAAGATCAAGCCTTGAAATGCGAGGGTGCGTGCGTGAACAGAACCTGCATTTTAGTATAGGAAGTGAAGCCCCACAGCACTAGAGGATCCGAATCTTTTTGTCTAGGTTAGGAGGGGATACGAATCTTTTTTTTTTTCCATTTTTTTCTTTTCAGAAAGACAGACACCATATTATAATTCATAACATCACATCTTATCTGTAAAAAGGACAAAATCTCCAAGAAAATACCCTTTTTTTTTTTGTTTTTGTCTGTTGGTCTACCTACAAAACCTTTGTCGTCTTGTGTGAGTCTTCAGTTTCCTCATCAAAAAAGTTAAAAATTCCAATATACTGGGCACGTGGAACATTGTTGTTTGAATTTTGGGCTATCAAGTGGGCCCACGTCTTTGGTTGGACATTTCTGGGATTAAGATCATTTGTTTGCCCCAATTCACACTCGAGCTGGTTTGTCTACACTAATGAGGAATCCATGGTTGGACTAGCTCTATCCACAGTAGGAATAGAGAAACTTGACCCGACCCACCAATCCGACTCTAATCAGGCCATCTTTGAACCATCTAAGTCAACTCCGATTAACTACGGGCCGGTCACAATTAAGGTTTTTATAATCCACGAAAAGATGGGTCCACAAAACCCATGTCTTTTCAAAAAATGTCATTTTTATAAATAATAACTTAATTTTTAGATTTGCAAGTCAACACCACATGATATTCTATTGGGTTTACTTTTACTAGGTTTTATATTTGTTATTAATAAAAACATACACTCACATACATACATATATATATACACATTATTTCATATTTCAATATAAGCCACTCTTTATTCATCCTTTTATGTGTCTCTCTATGTTAATTTATGTTAAAAACATTTTATGCATAATCACCTTTGTAAGTGCAAAAAACTATGACTCACAAAATTGAGGGTGCCTAATAGGACTTATCCGAGTAGAAGAAGATGATCTGCTGCCTCAGGACCTGAAAGGGAAGAAGAAACAGTCAGAGGACCCTGGCCTGGGTGGCGCAAGGCTCTCCGATGCCTAAGTCAGTATGTGAACTGGAACAAAGGAAGGAGAGGAAGAAGAGAGGCAGAGTAACGACTCTCAAGTGTGTAGGTTGCGTACCTTGCATGTGAAATGGGCTCTATTTATAGAGAATTCTTGATGACGTTTTGGATGATATTTTGATGTGGGTCCCATGATTTGATAGGGAAGTCTCTATCAGCCCACAAAGTAATAAATGCGGTCCATATCAGCCCACAAAGTAATAAATGCCAGTCGGATCAGCCCACATTGCATTTAATGCATGTCATGTTGGGCCAGGTCCTGTTAGAGGCCTTTGGCGGTAGAGGTCCCATCGGATCCATCCTCGGACCTTGACCTGATGTGGCTACAGCTGCTGGATGTCGCCCTGTCAGTGATGTGGCGAAGATTGTGGACGACTAGATGTCGCATCTGTACCACTGGCTCGCGCCTCTATTGTGCTACGTATCTGATGACATGGCGAGCATGGGGCGCGAGTGGGGATTCTTATTGACTTCGGCTTCTGTCTCAGCTCCTTTGGCCGAGGTCCCGGGCTCCTTTGGCCGAGGTCAAGCTCTTTAGCCGAAGTGGGCCCCTGGTAGCCGAGCTCGGCGCTAGCAGCCAAAGTCTGTCTGATTTCGGCTGAGGCCTCTGTCCCGGCAGCCGAGGCGAGTCTGGGTGCCACGTGGATGGCACGTGAGAGTGCTTAATCCCATCTTATGGCCGTGATTAGCATAACCCTGGAGCTTTGAAAATCTCCCCACACAATTGCCCCCTAGCTTGTGACTTCTTAAGCGCCCTAGCCTTTAGGGGTCAGAAGCTAGAGAATCCGTCTGGAGATACTGCGATCATTGCTTGGCGCCGCTTCAACTTCTCCGAGGCAATAAATGTTGCGTCCTGTTCGCCCCGGGAAATGAACTAGCGGCTACACGTGTCGCTTCTTCACAGATCGTGCCATCAAATCGATGAGACAGGCGCGGATCGCGAAGCTTGCCTTTTTCGAATTCGTAAATGGCGCCCAAAGAGGGCTTCCTTCCCCTATAAATAGGGTTGCCTTCCTCCGTTCTTCTTGTTGATTTTCTTTGCCCTTACCGTCGATTCCTGATCTGGTCTTCGAACCCTGCTTCGGTTTTCATTTGCCTTCTCGAGATCTTTCTGTAGAGCTCTGGCGAGGACGACCGAAGGGCGTACCCAGGCTGATTCCTGATTCGCGCTTCTGCTTCAGTAAGTGACTTCGTGCCCTTGTCTTTTTTAGAGTTTCTGTTCGCCTTCTTCTTCTTGTAGAGATGGCCACCCCTAGGTTCCAGTTAGACACAGATGAGGGCATGGCTAGGTTTAGGGCTACCTTCAATATCCCAGAGGGGGTCCGCCTCAAGCCGGCGACTCCCTGCGACCACGCCCTGCGCTGCTGGTCCTGCGACTGGATGTCGTTCCCTTTGATCTCTATGATCGAAGGTGGGGTCAGATTTCCTCTGCATCCCCTGCTGAGAGCCTGCCTTGACGCCTGGTCCATCACCCCTTGCCAGTTGATGCCCAATGGCTTCAAGGTCATCATGGGCAAGGCGAGACTGAACGAGATCTTGGGGATCAACCTCGATGACGTGTATGACATCTGCAAGGTTGGGGGCGATAACTATTATCTTCGAGTGAACAACTCCGAAAGGGTTTCGTCCTGGCCATGGACGATTCTAGTAAAAACGCCGAGGACGATCTCTTCTGTGTTTCGGGGGACTGGGAGTTCGGCGCTGGCGAGGACAGGACGCTCAGGGTCCCTCGCCATCTCGGGGCCATCCCAAGTAAACACCGACCCCTCATTCTGCTCCTTTTGCTTATCTTCTATGTTGCCGAACTGATACTCTTATTGTTTGTTGTGCAGAACTGCGAGCGAGGCAGCGCCGGGCTGCGAGTGACGGTTGGACAAAGAACGTTGCTGACCACAGGAAGGTCGAGAGATACGCCGGGCACGAGAACAGATCGGACTGGAAATTGCCGGGATACACGCCGAGGTACCGCGGCCATTACAAGAGGACTGGGGCGGTGTCTGAAGACGAGCTGCAGCCTAATCTCCCTCGTGTTACTGTGGCCGTGCCTGCGGGCGTGCCTTTGATCGATCCTGCTGCGAGCCGAGCTACGTCTGGCGCTGAGGCATCCACTTCTTCTAGTTCGGGGTCGCCGAGTTTAAGGGAGGTAGTGGACGCTTATACATCCGAACCGGAGGAGAGGATGGAGGGCAGCTCAAGAATGCCTGGAACCAAGGACCTGGCGGCCAAGTTTAGGCGCGGGTCTTCGTCTTCTGCAACGCTTTCTCCTACCAGTGCCCGCGTTGCTTCGGGCTCGGGGGCAGCTATTGTTTCTTCTGCCCCGGCTACTACCCCCGATCGAAGGAGTGCGGAGGCGCTCGCCGGATCGTCCGAGGGACGGGTCGCCGCCGACGAAGAGGTCCAAGGCGGGGGAGAATGAATCAGGGGTCGAGCAGGCCCCTAAAGACAAGGCGCCTGCGCGCACCTCTGGAGGCAAGACACCCCTTGGAAAGAGTGCGCCAGCGAGCAGGGCAGCTGCTGAGACGGCTCGTGACCTCAGTGTCACTGCGGGGCAAGGGTCCGGATCGGCCTCTGGACCTCATACTGCCCCGGCGGCATGGAGGCCTAGATTGGAGACCCAGCCCGGGAAACCTTTGAACGTGACATCAGGGCTCTTGCCAAAGCCTGTGCCTTATCGCGTGACATGGTGGTGCATGCGAAGTATGATAATGAAAGTCTGCTGGGCTCGGCTCTCCAGGCCGCTCTCCAGGCGAGTACCCTTGATGCTTCCTTGATGTATTTCATTTCGGCTACTCCCATCTGACTTGTTTCCGTTTACAGAACGTGCAGAGGCTTCAGTTGGTAATGGAGAGGAGCGACAAAAACGTCTCCAGGGTCACCCAACTGGAGTCCGAGAGGGAAAAACTGAAGAAGGAGCTGGGAGAGCTGAAAAAGAGCAGTGCCGAGGCGACTGCGCAGTTGGGTGTGGCGTTGGCCGGCATCGCCGATCTCACGTCGGCAACCCATCAGTTGAAGGGCGAGATCTGGGAGAAGACGAGGATTGCCGAGCTAGAGGTGGAGCTGGCCAGAGCAAAAGCTGATTCGGCGGCTGAATCGTCCAGGCAGCATGGCGAAGTTCTCGCTGGTCGTGCTGAAGTGGAGAAGCTGAAAAAGGAAATCGCCGAGTTGAAGAGGGAGAACGCCGACCTCAAGTCCTCGCGGGAGGCTGAGGCCCAGTCTTCCTTTCAGCAGGGGGTGGACCGGGCTACAAAGGAGTACGAGAGGCAGGTGGAGGAGATCACCTCCATTCTGTTCGAGGAGGGATGTCTGGCTGCACTGAAGCGCGCAGGGGTTCCTGAAGACCACCCGGTTTATCAGGACCTACCAAAGTATTCTGGTCCAGACTCCGAGCCGAGTTCCGCTCCGTTGGCCGAGAATGCCCAAGTGGATGCTCCTGCAGCTGGTCCCATCTCGGACGGTGCCCCATCTATCCCCTCTACTGGTGATGCTCCGGCTGCACCTTTGGGCGACACTCCTTCTGCCCCTCCTGCGGGTGATGCGCAAGAGAAGGTTGCCGTCGTCGCCGAGACCACCGGTCCACCAGAGACAGTAATAGTGCTGGTGGATTCGCCGAACCCCTGTAACTCCTTGATCTTTGTACTTCTGCTGCTTTCATACTTGTAATCCCCTTTACTTTTAATGAAAAGCAGAGCTTCTTTGCTTGTGCCTTCTTTTTCTCTATCTTTCTGATTTCGGCTCTTGTGTGCTTGAGTCCGGCTGAGTGACGTGACGTGAGAATCTTGAGTTGGAGAGAGTGCCAATGCGGTCTCCATAGGTATCCGCTCTGATATCCCGCATTCTGAGGCCCATGAATAGCAGTAAGTGTAGCGGTTCGACCAATCAAGAAAACGAGCAGATGGCTCCACGTGTCGCCATCGGAATCGTTAGTCGACCTATTAGAAAATGTGCATCCCACGTAGGGCGTGGGAGACCTCGCCTCATTAACTCTCTTGAAGACCGGACCCTTCTTCTCCTTATAAATAGAGGCAGCTAGCCTGCCACGGGAGAGAAAAGAACCCTGGCCTTTTATTCTGCCGTTGCCATGAGGACCTGTATCTTTCTGTCAGCCAGTCTGTTAGTCTGCAGAACTTTAGGAACCTCTGCCCTGGACGAACCTCCTGCGACAGGAGACAGCTTCCTCCGGAGGGGGCTGTGCTTCGTTGTCTGCGCGCTATCTGAAGATGATCCTCGTGGACTACGCGCTCTCTGAACGCGGGTCCACGGCCAACTCCCACCGATGCAGCTGTGTGGAGATCAACTCCTGCCTATGCGGCTGGGAGGTGATAATTCTCTCAAGCCGGGAGTTGGTGGCGCTCCTGGCGTTTGAGGGGCTTGTTTTGATCCTGCAGGTTCCTGTGTGGAATTACGCCGCAGGTTCTCATGTGGGATATCAAGACCTCCGAGCGACGGGCCGGTGAAGATCAAGACGTCCAAGCCTCCTTCTTTTTCTGTTTTCAGAGGACTACAAGCATCCTTATTGTATTCTGTTTTTGTTTTCTGTAACCCTTGTAATGAAGAAATTACATTCAATAAAAGAAAAAGGTTTCTGATCAGATGGAATGTTTATTCTGCAACTTTGCATTCCTTTCTTTTTTTGCTTTTTTCTGTATTTATGTACTGCTTTTATGCACTTTTGTGCTTGCACTGCTTTTTTCTTTCAAAGACTGTCATTGGCCGAGATGGACTGTCATTGGCCGAGATAAGCTGTCATTGGCTGAGATGAACTGTCATTGGCCGGGTTGAACTGTCCTTGGCCGAGATGAACCCAGAGTCTCGAGGGTCTCGGCTGTGCGAGCCTGAGTCCGGGATCGATCTCGGGTGGTATATGAACCTAAGGGTTTTAGGAGCGACTGGATGTATAAATCCTAAGTCGGTCCATGGGCGCGTGAACCCAGAGTTTTAGGGACGACTGGATGTATGAATCCGAAGTCATTCCCAAGGTGTCTCAACCTAGGGTTTTAGGAGCGACTGGATGTGTAAATCCTAAGTCAGTCCATGGGCGCGTGAACCCAAAATTTAGGGACGACTGGATGTATGAGTCCGAAGCCTTCCCAAGGTGTATCAACCCGGGGTTTTCGGAGCGACTGGATGTATAAATCCTAAGTCAGTCCATGGGCGAGTGCACCCAAAATTTAGGGATGACTAGATGTATGAATCCGAAGCCTTCCCAAGGTGTATCAACCCGGGGCTTTAGGAGTGACTGGATGTATAAATCCTAAGTCAGTCCATGGGCGCGTGAACCCAAAATTTAGGGACGACTGGATGCATGAATCCGAAGCCTTCCCAAGGTGTATCAACCTAGGGTTTTAGGAGCGACTGGATGTATAAATCCTAAGTCGGTCCATGGGTAAGAGAACCCAAGGTTTTAGGGAAGACTGGATGTATGAATCCGAAGTCAATCATAGGGTGTATGAACCCGGAGCTGCCGAACTCAGATAAGATGACACAGATTGGACAAATGTTGTTTTCATTGATCACGGAACTTTCATTACATTTTAGAAATAGAACTTCTTCAAGTGAGATGCGTTTCACGGTCTCGGCAACTGCCTGCCTTCCAAGTCTTCGAGTTTGTAAGAAGATCGTCCTGCCATTGAAACCACCCTGAACGGGCCATGCCAGTTTGGGGCCAGTTTGCCTTCATTTGGGTCTCTGTCAGCTGGCAGGGTCTTCTTCAGAACCAGTTCTCCTACTGAGAAGCTCCTTTCTCTGACTTTTTCATTGTATCATCTGGCTAGCCGTTGCTGATAGTCGGCCGGTCGTATGGCCGCCGCATCTCGACGCTCGTCAGCTAGGTCCAGCTCCATTGCCAGGTTCATCTCGTTTCGGCCTTGGTCGACAAGTTCTGATCTCAGGGTAGGGAGGCCAATTTCTAAGGGAATGACCGCCTCCATCCCATAGGCCAACGAGAAGGGTGTTGCCGAGGTGGATCGTCTCGGAGTCGTCCTGTATGCCCACAACACGCTGGGAAGCTCCTCTACCCATCTCCCTTTTGCTTTGTCCAATCGCTTCTTCAGGCCGTCAAGCGGTACCTTGTTAGAGATTTCGGCCTGACCATTGCTCTGCGGGTACGCCGGAGTGGAATAGTGGTTCCTGATGCCATGCTGTTGACAGAAGTCTCTGAAGGATTTGGAGTCAAACCGACTCCCGTTGTCCGAAATCAGGGCACTGGGGATGCCGAACGTCATTATGATGTTCTTCCACAAGAAGTTCTTGGAGTCCCTTTCAGTGATGGAGGACAGCGACTCAGCCTCTACCCACTTCGTGAAATAATCTGTAGCGACAATCAACCATCTCTTGTTCCCTGGAGCTCGGTGAAGAGATCCCACTTTGTCCAGCCCCCATTGAGCGAATGGCCATGGACTAGAGAGGGGACTCAGGTCTTGCGCTGGCTAATGAAGAGAATGGGAGAACTTCTGACATTTTCCGCATTTTCTGGCATATACCTGCACATCCTTCTGCATATAGGGCCACCAGTAACTTTGGCTGATAGCTCTGTAGGCCAGTGACCGCCCTCCGATGTGACTGCCGCAGATTCCTTCGTGGATCTCATACAGAAAAGCGTCCACCTTGCTCGGATGGACGCATTGGAGGTAGGGACCTGTGAAGGATTTTCTGTAGAGTTTGCCTTCAGGAGATAGCTAGAATCGGGCTGCCTTGAGTCTGATTCGGTGGGCTTCATTCTTGTCTTCGGGGAGCTGATCGTCCTTCAAGTAAGAGACGATTGGGTCCATCCAGCTCGGGCCGAGATCAACACACAAGACTTGCCGAGATGAATGGAGTTCTAGGCTTGACCTCGGTATCGATCCGACCTCAATGGTCCTTTTTTTTCCTACTTCGACAGCGAAGGCCAAGTTTGTAAGCACATCAGCATGCGTGTTGGTATCTCTGGAGATTTGCTTGACCTCGGCTGTCTGGAAGTGAGAGAGCAATTTCTTTGCGAGGGCTAAGTAGGCCGCCATCCTGTCGTCCCTGGCTTCGTAGTCTCCAGTGAGTTGGCTAGTTACCGGTTGTGAATCATTGAAGACCACCAATTGCTGGGCTCCGAGGATTTGGGCGCTGTTCAGCCCTGCTATCAGAGCTTCATACTCCGCTTCATTGTTCGTCGCTTTGAAGTCCAAGGTGAAGGCTTACTCTATGACCAGTCCCTCTGGCGATTGGAGGACTATGCCGGTACCAGCTCTCTTGGAGGTGGACGAGCCGTCAACGAACACCTTCCATGCCGAGACGGGAACCTGGTTCTGAGAAAATTGTTCGAAATCGGTGACTTCATGCTCATGCCCTATGCCCCCCAGTGCGGTGCCGGACTGGGTCGAAGCCGAGCTTGGAGAGACGAACTCTACAATGAAGTCTGCCAAAATTTGGGCTTTGATCGCAGTCCTGGGATGGTACTGGATGTCATACTACCCCAGTTCGACTGCCCATTTAGAGATTCGCCCTGAAAAGTCAGCTTTCTTGAATATAGATCGGAGCGGGTACTCTGTGATAACCATAATAGTGTGGGATTGAAAATAATGGGAGAGCTTGCGGGAGGCACTGATGAGTGTCAACGCAAGCTTCTCCAGCAAAAGATATATGGTCTCGGCATCTAGTAGAATCTTGCTCGTGTAGTAGATTGGTTTTTGGATTCCATTGTCCTCTCTGATGAGGACGGAGCTCACTGCATAATTCGAGACCGCAAGGTACAACTACAAAATCTCCCCCTGAGTTGGGGTAGAGAGTAAGGGTGGTGAAGACATATAGGTTTTGAGTGCTTCCAATCCTTGGTCGCACTCAGGGGTCCATTGAAACTTAAAATTCTTTTTCAGAAGCTGAAAGAAAGGCTGGCACTTATCTAATGATCTGCTGATGAAGCGATTGAGTGCTGCAGCCATGCCTATGAGCTTCTAGACTTCCTTTGTAGTGGATGGGCTTTGGATGCCCAGGATTGCAGTAATCTAGTCCGGGTTGGCCTCTATCCCCCTCCGCGTCACTAGGCTTCCGAGGAACTTGCCAGAAGCTACGCCGAAAGCGCACTTGGAAGCATTCAGTTTGAGCTTGAATTCACGGAGGATGCTGAAGACTTAGGCCAGATCCGCCAGATGGTTACTGGACTGCTTCTACTTGACGACCATGTCGCAAATGTAGACTTCAACTGTCTTGCCTAGCTGAGCCTGGAACATTTTGGTGACGAGGCATTGAAAGGTTACCCCCGCGTTCTTCAGTCCAAAGGGCATAACCTTATAACGGTAAGTGCCGCGGGGGGTTATGAAGGCAGTTTTTTCCTCGTCCGGCTCATACATCGGAATTTGATGGTAGCCTCTGTAGGCATCGAGGAAGCTCATTCTGTCATGGCCAGCTGTGGCGTCGATCATCTGATCAATCTTTGGAAGAGGGAAGCTCTCCTTGGGGCAAGCTCCGTTGAGATCTGTGAAATCCACGCATACCCTCCACTTGCCAGTCTTCTTTTTCACTACCACTGTATTGGCCAGCCAGACCGGGTACTGAACCTCCCGGATCGCGCCTGCCTCTAGCAACTTGTCGACTTCTTCGACCACCGCTTCCGTCTGCTGCAACCCCGTCCTGCGGGCCCTCTGTACCACTGGCTTGTGGTGGGGATCCACGTTCAGCCTATGGCACATGACCTCGGGGTCGACCCCAGGCATTTCGCTCGGGGTCCAAGCGAAGACATCCACATTCTGCATCAGGAATCTTGAGAGCTCGGCTCTCTCTGGGTTGGGCAGCTGGGCACCGATCAGGAAAAATCTATCAGGGTCTAGCGGGTCGAGTCTGACTTCGGCTAGAACTTCAATACTCTTCTTGTCAGGATCTCGGCCGATCTCATCCAGCCCCCTTTCGAACTCCGCCAGATTCACTCGCTCTAGCTCCTTCTCCCAGGGACCATGGCCAACATGCACTGTCTGGCCAGCCGCTGATCCCCTTCGACTGTAACCACCTCCATCTTGCCTTCCTTGTCTTCAAGCAGAAACTTCAGCTTCTGATGGAGAGTGGAGGGAACTGCTTCCATCTCGTGGAGCCACGCCCTGCCCATAATGGCATTGTAGGGGGAGGGGGCGTTCACCACCAGGAAGTCAGTCATGACCGAGGCTCCGCCTACTCTGGTCTCTAGAGTGATTCTCCCCTTGGGGTAGACCGGCTTGGCGCTGAACCCAATCAGATTTGTGCGAGCTTCCTTCAAATCGGTCTCTAGGAGCCCCATCTTCTTGAAACATCCATAGCAGAGGACTTCAGATGAGCTGCTGGGGTCGATCAAGATCCTCTTCACTATGAAGACTCGCAGCTTCATCGTCAGGAGCAGGGGATCATTGTGTGGAAACTGCACTCCCTCGAGATCTCTATCTGAAAACGAGATGGCCGGGCGCTCGCGCCGAGCTCGCTTGGACGCCGGTCCGAGCTCGGCTCTCATCACCTCTTTCCCATGCGAGGCCTGCCTGGCCTCGGCACGAGCCTGGGAACTGCCTCTAGCTGAGGGAGAGGGAGCTGAGGGAGCCAGATAGATCACATTGATGATCTTCTCAGAATCTTCACTATCTGGACCCTTATCAGTGCTCTGATGAGCTCGGCCACTGCCGCCAGCACTGGCATCTCCTGCCTTGGTGAACTCCTCCAAGTGACCTTCTTTGGCGAGCCTCTCCAGGAAGAACTTCAAGGTCCTGCACTCCTCAGTTTTGTGCCCATTTTGCTTGTGATAAGAACAAAACTTGGTCTGGTCACGGGTGGAGGCTTCACTCTGTATGGGATGAGGCCAGTTGAAGAATGGCCCATTCTTGATCTTGTTCATGATTTGGTGGATCGGTTCTCTGAAGACAACGTTCACAGCCTAGTAAGCGTCGGGAGGAGGTCTCGTCTTCTTGCTGCCCCCAAATCTGGATGCCGAGCTGGAGACCCAGGTTTGCTTCGGCTCCTCCTTTTAAAAGGGCTTCTTTTCTTTCTGCTGGGGCTGATTGCCCCTCTCCTTGAGTCCTGGGCCGTGATTTTCCTAGGCCGGGACTTCATCCTCCTCCCGGGCGACATAGCGCTTTATCTGGGACATCAAGGCCGGCATGGAGGTCGCGGGGTTTCCGGCCAGGTCTTTCCTCAGCTCGTTCCCTGGCAACAGGGCATTCCGGAAGGCGAAAATCGCTACTTCGTCTCTAGTATCCTCAATCTGGCTGTAAATTGCCCAAAAACACTGGGCGAACCGGGTGATGCTTTTGCCCTGCTTCATCTTCAGGGCAAGAATATCAGCATCAGTCCTGGGGACGACGCTGTAAGCCTGGAACTTCTTCAAGAAGGAGAGCCGAACCTGTTTCCAACTCGAGATGGACTTCTCCGAAAGGGCGCAATACCACTTCAGAGGGAGGTCGCCCAGACTGGAGGAAAATATCTTGTAGTTGAGGTGGCCCTCATTCCCCCAGATGGACATCTTCTGAGAGAAGTGTCGAAGGTGAGCGGCTGGGTCAGACACTCCGTCATAACGGACGAACCGCGGGACAGAGAACTTCTTGGGCAGTGGAGTCTCCTTGATATCTCGCGTGAAGGGAGAGGCCCCCAGATCGGTGGGGCCGCAGATCTCTTGCTGGTCTCGGGCGAGAGCAGCCATCTCCATATTATGCTGAACGGCCAGCTTGATACGCCTGTCGAGCCGCTCCTGCTCGACATCCTTCCGCGGCGACACTGCTTCCGACTTTCGCTTCGAATGGCCTCGGCTGTGGTAGCTGCAGACTTGGTCGTCTCGGCCGTGATGGCTTTGGCCATTGCTTGAGTGCTCATCGTTGGCCCGACTACGCTTCTGCTCCAAAAAAGCTCTCAAATCCTCGCGGGAGGGCTGGACTACCTTGCTCGGGGCTGCTTTCTTCCCGCCTTGGGGCCCGGAGGGCTAGCCTGCTGAGGGGGCTGCTGCTGCTCTCAGTTGCTGCTGGAGCTGGCGGATTATTCAATCCTGCTCCTGGATGAGAGCATTTTGAGCCGCGATGTCCCCTCCGTCATCGAGGTCTCGCTGACGGCGTGGCTCGTCGACTACTGGACCTTTGTCTTTCGGGGGACGCTGATGTCGGCGTTCGTCCCGTCGGGGAGGTGTGACTTCGTCGCCTGGGGACGAATCTTCAACAAGTTCCTCTTGGAAGGGAATTTCGACGAAGAGCTGCGAGCCTATGCGCCCCTCTCCTGCAGATGAGCCAAGCACCGTTCTGGACCGCCCTTGAGGAGGGGCGTCCATCGACGGGCCTGGTTGCTCGAGAACTGCTCTCGAAGATTCTCCGCCTTTCTTAGGTCTTGGAGGCATGGTATCTAGGAAGATTGAGAGGGTTGGGAAGGTTGGGATAGTGCTTTCCCACAGACGACGCCAATTGTAAGTGCAAAAAACTATGACTCACAAAATTGAGGGTGCCTGATAGGACTTATCCAAGTAGAAGAAGATGATCTGCTGCCTCAGGACCTGAAAGGGAAGAAGAAACAGTCAGAGGACCCTGGCCTGGGCGGCGCAAGGCTCTCCGATGCCTAAGTCAGTATGTGAACTGGAACAAAGGAAGGAGAGGAAGAAGAGAGGCAGAGTAACGACTCTCAAGTGTGTAGGTTGCGTACCTTGCATATGAAATGGGCTCTATTTATGGAGAATTCTTGATGACGTTTTGGATGATATTTTGATATGGGTCCCATGATTTGATAGGGAAGTCTCTATTAGCCCACAAAGTAATAAATGCGGTCCATATCAGCCCACAAAATAATAAATGCCAGTCAGATTAGCCCACATTGCATTTAATGCATGTCATGTTGGGCCAGGTCCTGTTAGAGGCCTTTGGCGGTAGAGGTCCCATCGGATCCATCCTCGGACCTTGACCTGATGTGGCTACAGCTGCTGGATGTCGCCCTGTCAGTGATGTGGCGAAGATTGTGGACGACTAGATGTCGCATCTGTACCACTGGCTCGTGCCCCTATTGTGCTACGTATCTGATGACGTGGCGAGCGTGGGGCGCGAGTGGGGATTCTTCTTGACTTCGGCTTCCGTCCCGGCTCCTTTGGCCGGGGTCTCCAGCTCCTTTGGCCGAGGTCGAGCTCTTTAGCAGAAGTGGGCCCCTGGTAGCCGAGCTCGGCGCTAGCAGCCAAAGTCTGTCTGATTTCGGCTGAGGCCTCTATCCCGGCAGCCGATGCGAGTCTGGGTGCCACGTGGATGGCACGTGGATGGCACGTGAGAGTGCTTAATCCCATCTTATGGCCGTGATTAGCATAACCCTGGAGCTTTGAAAATCTCCTCACACAACCTTATTATTAGGATGTCAATACAAACAAATTACAATACCATGGATGAATCATACTCGCAAAATGAAAATTTGCAGAGAGGAGAATCCTCTCTATGCAAAAAGATGCACTAAACTCTCAAGTTTCAACCCATGGAGCAAATCCCCTTCAAGAACAAGTTGTATCTTCCTTCCTAGCTAGAATCCAACAAATGTAATCCAGTGCACATCCATTCTCAACAACTGGGTGCACCACATTGCATCCTTGGAATCCTCAGCTGGAATTAAGATATGCTTGTGGGCCCCACTAGCAGATGAAAGATCTCATCGTAGAAAGACACTGCCCAATAACAATGATAGTGACTCTCTAGAACAAGCTGCTGCAGATTCGTGTTGATTTCTGAATTCCCAATACCCATAAAATAGGGTTATCATGCTTTCATCATGTGTTGTCCCTTTTCATCATGCTTTCATCATGTTTTGTCTATTTTCATCAAGCTTTCATCGTGAGCCCTTTCAGTCGTGTTTATTTCCTGGTGGCCAGTAGCTGTGTGGTTGGCCCGGCCATGGGCCTTCAGAACCCCCTTTATTAAAATGCTTTGTACCTCCTTTAGTTAGATTTTAATTTAATTCTCATCATTTAGGGAAAAAAAAACCATTCTACAAAGATGTTAAAGAGTTGAGCCAGCCAGGCTTGACTAAGCTAGACTTGAGGATAACTTGTGTGTAGGGGTGTAAAAAATATTTGATAAACCGTCTAATCAATCAAATTGAACTGAATCAAACCAACGATTAATAACCGTGTTTCATGGTTCGATTATCGTTACGGCTATTAAAATCAGAAAATCGTGCTTCACGGTTCGATTACGGTTTTCAGTCTCGACTTACGATTAATAACCGAACTGAACTGTAAAACATAGTTTGGTTTGACTTGGTTAACCGTTTTTCCAAAACACATAATTAACAGAACCTTAATGCTAATAAAAAAAACTAAAGAGCCTAAATGTATTGCATGATATATGTTTTGTAGAATCATTTTAGACAATTAAATATATTTATTTTCTTAAAAAACTATAGTGTTGTTTTGTTTGGTATGTGAAAAATGATAGTGTTATTCTAATGTAGAGTCAAAGGGCAAAGAAAGACTTTTTTTAAGAGACAATTAACCGTAATCGATCCGTTTAATACAGTTAACCGCAGTTCAGTTTTTAACAGTTTGTTAGGGTAGGGTTTTCAAAAGCTAAAAATAGTAAAATACGGTTCGGTTAATGATTTTTCCAAAACAAACGGTTCACCAAACCGTTACACCCCTACTTGTGTGTCAATCACATTTTTCTTTAGCAGCCTTTTGGTTCACAACCCCAGCTTGAGCTCGGCTCGTTAAAGGCTTGGTGGATCTCAGGCTCAGTTTAGGCATGTTGGATTTCTTTAATTCTTTTATGTAATATATATTTGTAATTATTTCTTCTATACATGTCATGATATTATGTATTACATAATACAACAGTACATGTAATATTACTTCATATGTAGGAGCCATTTATAATTAACTAATAAATTTAGGGGTGGCAAATGGGTCCGGTGATAGTCAGGGTCTCCGGGTTCCAAACCCTAACCCACAACCGACCGACTTTAAAAATTGGTCAAATTTCTTGGACCCACATCCAAGGTGGGTTAACCTCACTTGCCCCGTCTGACTCTTATTGACAGTTTGACAATTGACACTATGGAATGTGGGTATGTGCTTTTATGCGGGGAAGTTAAAACTTAAAAGTGATTCACGTTCCATGTAATTCCACCGACTCACCGAGGAAAAAAGTAGTCCGAACCCAAGCCTTTTACTTGGTCAAAACATGAGTGAAAATTGGGAAATGACTGTGGGAGCCAACTCCTGAAACCGAAATGGTTCAAGATGAACTCTTGTACTGAAATGTAGGAGTCCCATTTTGGGATGGAATTGGTGGGGATTGGAAGATCTATATAAGACCACCTTAAATATCAAGTTTTGCTCCAATTCCATGCTCCTAATCCCTTGAGCCATGGTCGACAAGCCTAATTTATTCATATGGGTCTATAGTCAATCCAACAGTCCACTTCATTTGCATTGGTGCCAAGCCTTGGGGTGTGTGACAATAAAAGGCTCCTTGTCCCTTGCAAGATTTGGATTGGGTGTTAGGTAGGCCTCATCCATAGTTCTCATGGTTTGAATCGTGAGAACGCTTCTCACCTGATTATTTCCCATATTCCTAAAACTTCACCTCAAAAGGTGTTATCCACACTAGAGATGTCAAATGGGCCGGGCCGGCCCGCCAGTCAATAGCCTGCGGCATGGGCCGGCCCAGTCAATGGCACAGCCCACCAGGAGCAGCCCGTGCGCACAGCCGGCCCGCTGTGGGCCAACCCATTCATAAGGGTCGGCCGGCCAGGCACGGCCCGCCCAACATCCAAAAAAGGCTATTTTGTTTAAAAAATGTTCATTTTACACCCCGCCCTAAACAGCAATAAAACGGTCATATAAGGGATATTTTATGTCCGTTTCAATTTTACAGAGCCTATAAATACTCTAACCCTCACATTCTTATTTCTCACCAATTTATACAATTCTCTCAATCTCTATACACTCTCTAGTTCTCTCCCAAAGCATTCAAGTCTTTCACTCTCTAAGAAGTTTTTGAAGGATCAAAGATCAAATCAACAAGAGACAAGATTAAAGGGGCCTTAAAAAATTTAGAGGTATTAATTTAAATCATTTAAATTTGAGATTCCATATATATAGTTTATAATATATTATATTAACTCTCATTCTCTCCCCTTTCTTATATTAATTATCACAAAAGAATGCTATAACTATTATTATTTTTAAATCTTATTTTTTCAAATATGGTTGGACGATCTTCTAGAAGATTTTTCATAGAAGCTTCTTCCATTAATTTACGAGGATAAGTAGATTTTATTGAATTGGTAGATAAAGTGGGTGATTTACCACCCTCCTTTTCCTAGTAGTTCCCGTAAACCAACCAAGAAGAATAGAACTTAAATAGTTTGGGATATATATGAAAGGCTTGATGTTATTGAAGATAGAAAGATAGTCCAAATGGTAAAATGCAAATTTTGTAGTAAGATTTAATGTGCCGAATCAAAATCGAGTACTGGCCATTTGTTAAGTCATAGGCAAAAATGTTTAACCTTACATAAGCCAATGGATGCAGGGGCAGGGGGCCTGGTTCACAAACCCAAACTTCTACTACTGGTAGTGGTAGTACATAGTAGTAGCAGTTTGAGCCTTTTTTCTTTTTATGCACAAAGTGCTTGACAAAATCTTGTTGAAATGATTGTGTTATCCGAATTACCAATTTTTTTTTTGTTGAAAATGAGTTTTTTGAAGAATGGGTCCAAAAATATTGTCAACCATAATTTCACAGTATTTCAAGAAATACAGTTAAAAATGATGCTATTAGACTCTGGCAGAAAGAGAAAACAAATATTAAAAATTATCTTACAGAAATTCCTAGTAGAATACCCATAACTACAAATATGTGGACTTCTAAAGGGGGTGATAGTTTTCTTTGTATTACTGCACATAACATAGATGCAAAATGGATTATTAATAAACGAATAATTAGTTTTAGCTGTCTTGAATGGCCACACAATGGCACTAGAATAAGAACTTTTATTTTGGAAAAACTAGAAGAATATAATTTAGGAAAAAAGTTATATCTATAACTTTAGATAATGCCAGTAATACAGAAGTTATTGAACTAATGAGATCGCAGATTGCACTTGTGACTTTGATAGATTACTTTATCTTCCAAAATAGATGTGTATGTCATATCTTAAATCTCATTGCAAATGTTTGTTTAAAGCATATTGTAAGTTACACAGATGCCATTAAAGACATTGCTAAATTTATTTTCTGCTCCGCACAAAGAAGACAATTGTATGCCCAAATATGCGCGAGTAAGGAGATCAACTATAAAAATACTTAAAAGAGGTAGAACATAGATGGAATTCTATGTAGGATTTGTTAAACAAGGCAGTTGACCGGAAAACATTTTTTTGTGCTTTTCATGCACAACATTTGTTGATGAGGGATGAACATTGTGAGTTGTGTGCCCATATAAGAGATTTATTAGAAGCTTTTTATACTTCAACATTAATTTTTTCTGGGATATATTATCCGACACCTAATGAAGCTTTTTCAAATTACTTTACAACTCAATAGATTTAGAGATCATTTTTTATTAAACAACACTATTATAAGCATGGAAGAAAAGTTTAATAAATACTGGAAAGAGGCTCCAATGACATTTTCTTTAGCTGTTGTATTTGATCCTAGGTTAAAATTTAGTTGTGTACAGTTTATTATTGATGGAATAAATAAAAATATGAATTTTCAAGATTTAAATATTTTTTCAAATATAAGGGGAAAATTACAGGTACTTTTTCAATTTTATTGTGAGCAAGTGGGTACAACTAGGGTTAGTATGGCCCCTTTAGAAGTCCAGCAAATAGGTGAAGCTGGGATGTGTTGTGTTCTTAATTGTCTGTGGGCATGGCATCCAGCTCAAGCTCAAGTAACAGAGTGATGGAGTTATCATGTATCTTGACGTCGATGTAATACTGGTGCAGGATGCATCTAGTTTTGATAATTTGGCCTGGTGGAAGCAACAAGAAAGCATTTATCCGGTGTTGGCCGCCATGGCTCGTGATCTATTGACTATTCCAATGTCTTATATAGCAACAGAACAGGCTTTTAGTGCAGGTGGACGTGTGGTGGATGACAAAAGAACAAATCTAACTGAAGAAACGGTAGAGTGTTGTGTTTAACTACGAGACTGGTATTTGGCAGATAAGAGGAAGCAAGAGTTAATAGCAATGGAGGATTATGATCTAGCAGATTACATTAGTGGACTACATGTCTGAATTTTTACTTTTTCCTTCATTGTAATTTGTAAATATACAAGTTTCTCATTCTTTTTTTTTTTTTTTTATTCTCTAAAAACATTGTAAAATTTTGAAGGTAATCATATTTACAAACCTTTAAGAAGTTCAGATCCAAATGGTTCACTTATCAATGGAGTGGGTCGAGTCTAACCATACCACTTAAATATATTTGTTATTTGATAAGTGGGTCGAGTTTAACCATACCACTTAAATATATTTGTTATTCTCTGTGCTTGTGTTCTAATTTTAATTTTAAAACCAAAAATGTGAAAAAAATTAATCAAAAAAAAAAAACTAAAGAGGCACGCCGAGCACGCCCGACATGGCCCAACCCACTCCAGCACGACCCGTGGCGGGTTGTGCCGTGCCAGAAAAAAACCATGGCGGGCCAGGCCACATGCCTAGTCCACACCATTGATTAAATGCTTGATAAAAAAGTGATTAACACAATTTATGTATATTCATTATTTTTTTAATCAAACAATCAATCTAACAATGGGCGCGTTTGTTTCATTATTCGTAACACCTTTTTGAGTGTGTACCTATCTAGAACTCATTTAATAGTGGTATTCTCTTTCTGTCTAGGTAGAAGAAAAAAAGAAAAAAGGAAGGGAGTTTCATGTTTTTTTTTTCTTTTGACTAAATTTCTGGCCTTTGATTCTTTAGTTGGAACGGGCGGTTGGGATTTGCCCTAATTTTGTGTGAGAAGCTTTTTGGACTGTGTGCCAATAGGTTCTCACTATCCAAAACAAGTACACAATCAATCATGTGGTCTAATCAATTCATATTGGTGTGCCAAATATGAGATTAGTGACTATCCAGAGGGGCCCTATTTTTTTTGTCCACTCAGGTAGGTCTTAAGGTAGGCTTGGCCCATTAGGAATGTAGGCACACAATGCTCAATGGAGGTTTTCCCACAAACACACACGTATATATAATATGAGAAATGCTCCTATACAAGCTTCCTTACCGTCTTACGATACAAGCCACCTTGTATCGTAAGATGGTAAGGGAAGCTTGTACATGGGCATTAGTACTCTATATATATTAACCACACGCATTGGGCATGTGTGCGCATCTGGATATCGAAGGATCTCGGTGAACCCTATCTACCTATCAAATTTGGGACCCATCTGATCATCCCTACTGGCTTAATGGGTGAACAATCCATTTAGATTGATGCATAGTCGATCTGTTAGACCAATCCATTTGGATGGATTTAAAACCCATGGGACCTTTGTAATTTAGGGAAGGTCCATTTGAATGGACCGACAACGAGCCCGGATCAATATCCTATTCGAATTGAGAAAGCCTTTCACGACCCTAAAATCTAAATATACTAAAACTCTTATAATCCTACATATGATATCTCTCTCCCATCTAAAAGGTTGAGAATTCTTTGAGATATATCTGAGTGTGTTGTGTTGAGGTGCAAGAGTTCTACGCTGAAGATTAATCTTTTCTTCTTGCTCATTGAAGCACCTTGAGAGGCGTCAAGGTGCTTTGCGTTTCAAGCACTGTGAAGGTGTATAATGAGTCGTTGGTAAGACCATCGCAATCCTTAAGTTAAGTTGCAACTAGGGAAGGTTTTGTGAGTCTTTGTTACCTTTATTTTACATAGTGATTGGTTATATGTGGTCTAGATGAAAGTTTTTCTCGAGTAGGGTTTTCCACGTAAAAAATTGCATTTCTCTCTGTTGTGAATGATTATTTTTCTTCTTAGGTTAATTACTTTTAATTTTAATTAATTCGATTGAAATCCATAAAGAAACCTGATCTGGGACCTTAGCTTGTGTTAAGGCTTAAACGCAACCTTCACGTAGTATTAGGGCGGGTTGCACTAAATTATTGTGTGATTCCATCATATTTTCTCTAATGAATTCAATACGAAAGGCATATCGACCACCAAGAACCCATTTCTTGATGGGGGCAATTATACCTACTGGAAGGTTAGGATGATTACGTTCTTGCGATCAATTGATGATGATGTTTAGACCCACTGTAGTAACTGATGGAAAAACTATTCCCAAACCTAAGGCACATTGGACCCAAGGTGAGAAACATATTGCGAATTACAATAAGGCAATTAATGCAATTATTGCCGCTGAATATCGCAGAATTTCCACATGCACCTCTGCAAAAGAAGCTTGGGACATCTACAGACTCTTCATGAGGGCACATAAACTGTAAACTAGACCAAACTCCAAAATTTAACATCTGCTTTTGAAACCTTGCCTATGAATGAAACGAAGACCTTTGAAGAATTCCATGCGAAACAGAGTGACATCATCAACTCAAGTTTCAATCTGGGTGTACCATTCTCAAAGAACAAAATTGTTATGAAAATTTTGAGGTCTCTACTCGAGAGGTTTCTTGCTAAAGTTGTGGCTATTGAAGAGCATACAAATCTAAACACTCTTAGAGTTGAAGAATTGGTTGGCAATTTGTAAACTTTTGAGGCGAACCATTGTCCAACGAAGAAGTCCATAGGGATTGCCCTCGTATTCTCTAAGTTTGCAGAGGAATGTTTTAGTGTTGGATCAAATTGCAATTCAGAAGATAATGAGTTTGACATAATTTTTGGGAAAAGTTCAAAAGATTATTGAAAAACAAATAGGACAATTTGAAAAAGGATTTTCAGAAAGATAAGGCAACCAACAAATCCAAATTCTTGCCTAAGTCCGATAAGAATCCTGTTAAGGGTTTCTCCAAGCCTATCAAATTCTTTGAATGTCAAGACTAAGGTCACACTGCTTCTAAGTGTGCAAATCAGAAAAAGAGAAGCAAGGGTAAAGCTTTGAATGTCTCTTAGGAATACGGTTCATAGGAGGAAAATAGTGAGCCTAAGTCTCCCTCTAATGAGTTGGGTTATTTTTTTTTTTTCACTTTCAAGACTTTGTCTAATGCTTCTTCTATGCCGAGTTCATCTAACAAGTAGGGTCGACTGTATCATTAGGCCAACAAAGCCATTGCTTTATGCCCTAAAAAGATATGGCCCAGAAAAAGGCCCCATAATAGCAGGCTAGCAACTGACATCTTTTGAAATTCCAAAAAAAAAAAAAAAAACTTGTCAACTGCCATCCCTTTTTTTTCTTCCCAAAATATAAGGCCCATAATAACTCTCTTTTGTGAGATCCTACCAAGATTTTCACGGGGCCTTAAAGTGTCATTTATGGCCTATTATATATATTTTTCTAAATCTGCGCCTTATAGTTTTATTGCTAGAAGTCCAATTGGTTTTAGAAATCTCAATCATTATTTAAGTCATGAACTTGCTGCACGAGCCTTTCTCATTATTTTTGTGTATCCTATGTCAATAGGGGCCCGTTCAGATTTGATCCATGATGTGGTTGTATTAGACCTATAGCTTGTGATTTTAGCCCTCATAAAAGATCTTAAAATCTAATATAAACAATGGGCCCCCACCGGAATTTATTCTCTTGCCCACGGTGCATACGGAGCACACCTCTGAAGTCTATCTTGGATTTTTTTTCTTTACGTAATGGGAGCCAAATAGGTGGTTGGATTTTGTGATCCAAGATTTCCATGTGAGTTTTGGGGATGGGCCCAAAACTTTCATGTTGTCTTTGGAGGTGGACTTAAGATAGGTTAGCTAAACTTTGAATATAAAAACTTAATTAGTAATTTTGCATCACAAAAAAAAAAGAAAAATAGATTTTAAATAAAATATTTATAATGATATTAAAACATAGAAAAGACCTCATTTAGGATTGTCGCTTTAGGCCTCGAATTGTCTCAAGCCGTCCCTGTTAACAAGGACTCCAAGTCAAATGAGAATTAGATCTGCATGATTTTCTTGACAATGAGTAGGACATGGAAGCGGAAATAGGAGATTGTTCCAAGATTCCATAAGTATGACAAAGATCAACGAAAAAATGGCACTGAAGTTGAAACCAATGGAATCTCAGAATTCTTCTTTGAAAGCTCAACTAGAAGACTCATGTGCAAAGGTGACTCAATTGAAATCTCAACATAAGATTTTTTCTGACAACCTGATTAATGCAGGCAAGGAGAATGCTCTACTGAAAGAACAAGTTGAGAAAGCTTGAAAGGATATGGATGCATTGTGAAAGGAGCTGAATACTTGTAAAGATGAAAAGGATGATTTAAACGACAAGTTGAATTTGGTACTCACAGAGCTAGAACCTGCCAAGTCCTTAATAAAGAGAATGAATACAGGGTCCATGAAGCTTGATCAAAACCTTGGAAGCCAAAAGATTGACTCGTCAGTACTGCCATTGGCTTTGTACTTGATCAAAACCATGGAAGCCAAAACGATTGACTCGTCATTAATACTGTCATTGGCTTTGTACATGGAGCTTCAACCGTGAAGGACAAAAATAAATCTTTATTTATTCAAGGACTTACTATGTTCTCCATGACACCAATCATTCATAATGCTATACCCTTAAAATGTGTGAATGCAAACTATAAGCACATCCATCACAAAAAAATCATTTTGACCTGTCACATTTGTGGGATCAAAGGGTACATCAAACCATATAGTAACAAACTTAGAAATCATTTAAGAAATTAGCAGAGGAAGAAGCATTATTCTCCTCAACAGGTCAACACAAAGTTCGTCTGGGTTTGTAAGTCTGGCCTACACTGTAATGTGCTCCACGCTGCACTCACGAAATCAATTGAGCCTGCTAAGTGTAATTGCCTCCGTAAGTCACTAGGCATTGGCTTAACCTTAAAATTTACCAATCAATTCATCTTCTAATATCCACATGATGCCTTTTTTTTGTTGATTTTGTGATTATCTGGCATGTGACACACTTTATATGGTTATTGTTGGAACTGATTTTCTTGGTACACGGTATAAGGCATTTGAACATGTCCTCAAGTACACAATGACTCACTTTGACACTCGCTTAGGGTTAATGTGACACTAGGATTGTAGGAATCACGGTCTTAGTGGATTTGCAATTTTTCTTAGAGCTTTGATCCTGATTTTCCTCATTCGATTATGTTTTCTTCTTAATGTGTATGTTAGACCCAAAGTTCTTAATGATTGTGCTTAGAGATCTCCATAGGGAGTATATGCTAAAAAGAATAATGACTATGTCTGCTCCCTTAGTCTTAACTTTGCTTAAATATTATGAACTCAGAAATTCCTGCATCGAAAAAGTGAGCTAGTGAAAAAGTTAATAACTAGGTATGCTCCCTTGATGTTAACTTTTCCTATATCATTCGAACTTGAACATTTTTACGTGTGATAAAGTTCGTGAGAAGGTTTTGTATTGCGTTAATGATGGTTTAATAAAAAGAAAGTGACATTAAGGGGGAGACTCATACATCATTGTTTGATCGGGTCGTATGTTTTTGGAAATATGTGAATCTTACTTTGTACTTGATGAAATTTGATTTCTAACCAATCATCGACTTCTTTGTCTTTTTCCATTTGAGATCATCCATCACACACAATTTACACACATGTCAAATGTCTAAAAATTGTGTTGCAAATTATCATATTGGTCATCGGGGATTTTCACATTTTTGGCCCCATTGAGCTTTGGCATTTGTGCTTTTTATTCGATTTTTGAGGTGAAGATTATCTGATTGAGTGGGAGTACATTGGTTTAATTGATTGCTTGTTTT
This sequence comes from Litsea cubeba, assembly GCA_012931725.1. Taxonomy (NCBI): domain Eukaryota; kingdom Viridiplantae; phylum Streptophyta; class Magnoliopsida; order Laurales; family Lauraceae; genus Litsea; species Litsea cubeba. The sequence goes on along the minus strand of CM022952.1, from coordinate 20,192,867 downwards.
GTCAATTCCTAAACAAAAAGAGGGAGTAGGAACTACTCGATAAGTTATAGTTGTTTCTTTATCATCTTGTTTCTTGATTATCTCTCATTTCATTTTCTATGATTTATGAGAGATCTTTGTCAAGTTGTGTCGTGCAGGTTTTCTAATTTTACAGGGATAGGAGATTTGAAGATTGAATGACTGGAAGGTGTTTATTTTTTGTTGTCTTCATGGGAATGATTGTAATGAGAACTTAGCTTTGACTGTCAATAAGGAGTTTTGTTCATGAATTGCCAAGGGGGGGGGGGGATTGTTAGTTATATATATAGTTAGAAATTCATTGGGTTTCGAAAAAAAACTCAAGTCCAAATCTAATTGTAATTTTACATTTTTAAATATGGACGTTATGAGGCTTCATCTTCAATATTGAAGGAAGAAAAACAAAGACGGTTAGAAGTTTCAGTTATACGTTCAAGCCCTAAGCCGGAGCCCAGGCTCGCTCGAGCGAAGACCTCCATCCTTCGCTCGAGCGAGCTCGTGGCACTGACAAGTTTCTAGACAATGAAGCCCTTCATCCGCTCGAGCAACCTTCACGAAATTCCCAGCACGAATTGGAAACGTCTTCCTATTTTCTCTCCCCTGCCTATAAATATCCTAATCAAATTGAGAAGCCCTAGCACAACCCTAAAGTCTATATATACTAACTCTTGCAACCCTACAGTTGATATCTCTCTCCCATCCAAAAATCTAAGAATTTCTTATAAGAGATCTTTTGAGAGTGTTGTGTTGAGTTGCTGTGCGAGAGTTCTGCATTGAAGATTGATCTTTTCTTTTTGCTTTTTGAAGCTCCTTGAGAGGCGTCAAGGTGGTTTGCATTTCAAGCACGGTGAAGGTGTACGATGAGTCGTCGGTAAGACCATCTCAGTCCTTCAACTGAGTTACAGCAAGGGAAGGTTCTGTGAGTCTTTGTAACCTTCATTTTATATAGTGCTTGGTTGTATTTGGTATAGACGAGAAGACCCGTATTTTTTCTCAAGTAGGATTTTCCACGTAAAAAATTGCGTGTTTCTCTGTTGTGATTGATTGCATTTCTTCTTAGGTTAATTACTTCTAGTTTTAATTAATTGGAATTAAAATCCATAAAGAAATCTTATATAATACCTTAGCCTGTGTTAAGGGTTAAACGCAACCTTCACATTTCACGGCACGACACGACCCATTTTACTTCTGTATTCCCATACATGAATGACTTGCTTCCCAAGCAAGCCAACCCATAAGCATAACTAATGGAACATCTATTTTGAGGATAGAAAGCCCAAATTATAGGAGAAAATTGGGAAGGATTTAAATACAATTCACAATGCTCATATTTAGAAACAATGAGAAAGAGTCATTTACACAACTGTGATTTTCATTCATTTCTCATATATATATATATATATATTACATAGGTTCAATCTCTTTGCCTTATAGATGCAAGTTATTTATAAAAGGAAAAATTCTTTACAACTCCTACATCTGGCCTTAGACGATCTCAAACTATACAAAATACATGAATTCAAATCTTCGATCGGGACAGTCCATCTATAAATACAAGGGAAAAAAGCAGTATACCTACCTGTACTTTGGTGTTTTTGCAGAGTACCCCCTGTACTTTGGTATTTTGGACTAAATCACCCTGTAATTCTAATTAACATGCAAATATAAACGGCCATGACGCAAGATAGAAAACGAACAATTTACCCCTCCATATATAAGATCTCTTTTCGTGATTTTTGTTCATTTCCCCCTTTTTCGCTTGCTGTTAGGTTCTTCTTCCCACCCATCATGGCTGCCATCAAGCTATTGCAGGAGTCACCATCTTCTTCAACCTCTCTGCTGTCTGTGAATGTTGAGCTTCAGCCCCTAATTCTCTCAATTCTGGACGATCCCTGAGTCAGCAGGGCCTTCGCCGACGCTGGGTTCCGGAGCCGCAACGTGTAGATGGTCTGGATCATGCCGGAGAGAGGGAGTGCATATGAGAGATGGAGAGTTGCAGATAGTGGGGAGACGGATTGCCTTCACTATTACTGATTTTAGCACATGGGGCCATTTCCCATTTGGAATTTCACAAGGAATCTTCAGTGACCTTAGTAATTCATTTTAGGGCAATTTCCAAATCTTTTGGGTTTCATTATAATTTATTCTTCGGGCAGTTGTTGATAAACAACGTAACGGAGAAAACCAACACATTCGCCACCACAAATAGCGGCACCAGCTACGAAAACCACCTCCTGAAAACCCAGACTTCCTGAGAACGATGCTTGACGAAGCCGGACTCAATCGCCTCCGACGAATCGACGACCACCGGATGGACTGAACTCTCGCTATTCCGTCTCAGATTGCCTCTGCTATCCATCTCTGAGGAGGGGGTTCCCTCCCCCATCCCACCAAATCTCACGATTTCCACCTAAATAAAAAATTTCAGCAGATCGAGAAAGTCAAAATCAGTAGAAAGTTACAATCTTCAGATCAAATTAAAGAGGGTCGAACTGAAAATAGGAAGCGAACACACAGCAGCTGATCGAGTCCGATCTGCTAACCCAAACACCCATTATCATTTATCCCCAAAACCTCCTTCAATTTCCATTCTCTCCTTTCTGCAACAGAACGTTCCAACAAAACAAGCTCCTAGCCTCATATATGAAAGCTATAAAAATCGTGGGCTCCACCGATCAAAACTCAGATTAGGCTCCTCCATCAAAGTCGCCCAACCTTGTACTGCTAAAGGATCGGACCTGATCCATGATGTAGGGACCCAATCTGTCATCGGTAGCTTCCCATACACATGTCATCATTTATCTCTTCCACATGTAAAATTTCACATTTCCCATACACTCACGGACCACCAAACTACTCAACCCATCTCTTTTTTTTTCTCACTTATCCACACACGTCATAACCCTCTCTGTTTCTTTTGCACATCAGAAGTCAGAACCGAGTTTTGTAACAGAACATTTCTAGCGGAAATGAGCTTCTCACCTACGGCATGAGGACTGCAGAAATCATGGGCCCCATTGATCAAAGTTCAGATCAGACTCCTCCATCAAAGTTGCCCAACCCTGTACGGCCAAAGGATGGGACCTGATCCAGATGAAGGAACCCGATTTGTCATCGGTGGCCCACCTGGGTCCCAAAGTATCCAAAAATGGAAATCTGAGTAGAAGAAGATGGCACAGGCTAGCATCGCCAAAGGCCTGATCGGCGGCCACCTCCCGGCACACCGTAACAGAACCCTTAAGCTATCCGGACCTCCTTCTTCCTTGTGGTTCGGAACTGAACCCAAATTGTGGGGTTCGGGCTGCCTGACGATCCAAAGGGTTTTCCAGGATTCTCCTTCTCGGATCTCTCTTCGGATCTCGGCCTCTGTCGCCACCGCCGAGAAGCCGTCGATGGTGCCGGAGATCGTGTTGCAGTCGACGTGTAGATGGTCTGGATCTTGCCGGAGAGAGGGAGTGCAGACGAGAGAGGGAGAGTTGCAGATCGACGAGGTTCAAAAATTTGGAAAGGGGGAAATGAGAAAAAAAAAATAGCGGGCCTGGGATTTTTTCTCCACAGGGGCAAATAAGTCTTTTTGGGCCACTAATTTCCCGCCATTATGCACCAAATGTCATTTATACGACCTACGCCGTTAATACTAACAGAATCCGTTCATTTTGCAAGTCAACTAAAACTACAGGTATGTTTAGTCCGAAATACCAAAGTATAGGGGGTACTCTACAAAACGCCAAAGTCCAGCTAGGTATTCTGCTTTTTTCCCTAAATACAATCATAAATTCCTTGTTTTCACCGTATCCCAATGAATTTGCCGGTACTTAATTTCCTTACAATCCTTCAGTCACTCTGCAAAAACTCACCAAAAACATGAAAGAACAAAAAGAAATAGGTGTCGCAACAATTAATTATAGGAGATTTCCCTTCCAAATTTCTCATATGGAATTTCAAGTGTCTGGACAACATTTTGAAGGAATTAAACCCTTACAATATATTCTGGAAAAAGAAACACCCAACACATTTTACAAACTAATCATAGCACCGAACCGCATAAATAGTAGTGGTTGTTATTTCCTATTTCTTGCCATTTTCGTTACAGAATGGTGTTGTTGCAGCAGTAGTTCCTAGTTGCAGCTGGCCATGTATTTTCTCTTCTTCCTTCTTCCCAAAGACTGTCTCCATCTCTTCAAGCGTTCTGCCCTGAGTCTCTGGCAAGAAGTTGTAGAAGAAGATCCATGAAAGTGTTGCGACACCAGCAAACAGAAAGAAGGTCCCCCCAATTGTAATTGCCTTGTACAAAGATAAGAAAGTCATCCCAAGTACGCTGCTAGTGACACAGCCGGTGGCCACTGCCAAGCTCATCCCCTGAGCTCTAAGCCGCAATGGGAAGATCTCTGAGCTGTAAACCCACGTGATGGGTCCTAAGCCGATTGAGAAAGATGCGACGAAGGTTAGGACTGTCAGAATGCAGAGTGCGATCGCCCCCACCAGCTTCTTATCAGAATTATGGTCGATGATGGTCAATCCAGTCCCAAGTCCCAATAGGGAGAGTATCATGCCCATGGTGCTAGTTAGTAGCAGGGGCCGCCTCCCAAATCGATCGACCAGAAACGTGGCGACCAAGATGATGAGCGTTTTTGTGAATCCAACTGCTACAGTTGCACCAAGTAGCCCATTTTTGGACTTGATTCCCGCCTTCTCGAATATTCGGGGGCTGTAAACAACAGCCGCGCTTATACCAGAAGCTTGTTTGAAGAAGTGAATTCCCACCGCAGCAATGAGGATCCGGCGAACTGATGGAGATGGCCTAATCAGCAGCTCCTTCCACACACCCTCCCCGTGACTGCGCTTTGGGACGGGGACAATGTCATCAGTGCAATGTTGAGGAATTCCAACAGCATCTTTGATGTCGGAGAGACGAATTTCGGCCTCCTTTTTACTCTCAGAGGTCTTGTCAAGTACCTGCTTAGCCTCGCCCAGTCGGCCTTGCATGACAAGCCACCGAGGCGATTCGGGCATGGTCAGGACAGAGATGGCTAAGATCACTGAGGGTATGGCTCCAACTCCTAGCATTAGTCTCCAATTGATGTGATTTGGGAGGCCAGCGAATGCGATATTGGAAACATATCCAAGCAAGATTCCTCCATTGATGAACAATTCAGGAAAGGAAGTGAGGAAGCCTCTGGTGGAGGCTGGCGAGAGCTCAGCAGTGTAGACCGGAGCAATCATGAGAGCATAGCCCACCCCAATGCCTGCGACAAACCTCCCCACCATGAGGAAGGCGAAGTTGGTCGCGAAGCCCATCATCAATGCACCAAAGAAGAAGATAGCTGCTGCGAGGACGATTGTGTATCGCCGACCGATCCAATCAGAAGTTCTCCCGGCAGCCGCTGATCCAATTAGACTGTAGAGGCCGAGAATTCCCATTAAGACTTCTACCTTTGTGTCGTCTAGCTTCAGATCATCCTTGATGAACAACATTGCTCCACTCATTACCCCTATATCTGAGTGACAGAGAGGGAAAATGAGATAAAAACAAACCAAGTGAAGATTCTTTTTTATTTTAAATCGCATCATCTATGGATTTTAAGAGGTCAAATATCTTGATAATAGAAGACTCCGACTAAGTAAACTTGAAATCCTTTACAATCTCAAATATAGATAATATATATATCCATTATCTATTGATATTAATATCCATTTCATCTTAACTGGATATGGGAACACAAGTAGCTGAATCTTAGACCTCATACAATCTCAGATAAGTTAAAAAAAAGAAATAGAATAACATTTCTTCCTATCATCATCATCATCATCATAATAATAATATAGGAAAGTAACTAGACTGCAAATCTCTTACAGTCTGATATGAAAGAAGAAAACCCATGTCATATTTTCTCGTCTTTGACCACTTAAAATGGAGAAATGGAACAGTACTCACCATAACCCAAGAGGATGGAAGTCATGGAAGCAAGAATTGAGCAAGTAAATGCGAATTTTTTCTTTCGATGCTTCTCCGGCACTGCCTCCATCATTATTGCTAGATTCTGTGTCCCAGAAGCATCAGATGTGACATTCTTGCCGACCTTCTGATCACCCATTCCTCTACAAGAGAACCTCAGTTTCTGTACAGAGAGTCTCTGTGAAGTGCTGAAACAACAATATTATAGTACTACTCAAGTAGCCATGAACAACAAGGTCTCAGAAGCTTGGAAAAAACTAGATAGAAAGAGATTTTTTTTTTCTTTTGATAAAGTAAGATGAGGCAAATACCTCTTCTTTCACAAGCAAGTAGAAATACTCTAATAAAATCTATTGCTTCGACCATGCCCATTTATTATATGTCATCCCTCATCCAGTCGTATATCCTTCCTGCAAAAAAAAAAATAATAATAAAAAAATAAAAAAAACTACAGATGAGTTGAGCAGAATGTTTAGAAATTTTGGTGGGGGGACCGAGATAGTGAAAAGAAATTGCATGCTATTAGTTGGAAAAAAATATACAAGCTATTTGTGACGGCGGCCATAGAATTAGGAAGGCTAAAGACAATTAACTTGGCTCTATTAGGTTGAACTAGTGAGAAAGGTTGGGCCAAACCCAGGCCTTAAAAAAATATAAATACGATAATAAGATGTTATAATAACAACGAAGGGAAAAAACCATTAAAAGAATACAAAAGTTGAAAGAAAGCTTAAATTTATTAAATTAAGTCGTCCCCCATTAATTCCACATTAACTGATGCAAAAAAGGAATAAAATAAAAAAGAATGAAATATGGAAAATAATAATCTAGATTACATAATCAACCATGATTGAGGCACAATCAAATCCATATGCTAAAAATTAAGCATTAAGTATGGGGAAAGAATTTATCAATATAATTATGAAACAATCGAATGTTGATGAAAAAGATTAATGAGATACAAAAACAATAATTAAACAATGAACTGTCGTATATGTTGAAACCTACTGGGATGGAGACGAAGATATGGAGATAGAGAAGAATATTGTACTCACACTTAAATTATTTGAGTGGTTTCAAAATTGTGGATGTTTACATTAATTTTTTAATGAAAAATCTTTTTACCAACTATCATAATGGGTACATATCTAGAAAGAAAACCTTCAATTATACGAATCTCACGGCAAAACAAGCCATTAGAATCTAATTGGATGAAGAAAAAAACAAAAGAAAGAAAATTAAATGACAAGGGAAACTCTCAACAGCCTAGCTTATAGTGTGAAAACCTTTTCTAAGATTCCTTCTTTGTTGGACATTAATAGATTTTTTAAGTAACCCAACTAGAGGACTGAGACACATCAACAGCCCCACGACATATGGAAAGCCCACATACCATATGGAAAGAATAAATTCATATAAATGAAATAATGCCGTCAAGTGAAAAAAGAATCCACCGTAAAAACAAAAAGTGGCCTTGCTAGAGTTTGAACCTGAACAGCCTATTTGTCCGTGAAAACGGACAAAAATAGCCTCTTTCTTTGGTCATGGTTAGTGGTCCAGCCACAGGACACTTTTAGGGCACGTTTGGTGGTAACTGTAAACTTCCTGGAAGAAGAATTGCCACAGTCATCAAATTCTATGGTTTTTAAATACCTCAGAAAAGGTTTTCCGGGGAAGTAAAAAATTCATGTTTGGTGCAAAAATTTTCCTTGATGAATTAGTGGCAATGTTGTTTGGTGCGGCTGCGGATTCCTTCCAAAAAAACAAGTGTTTACTCTTTGGTAGGAAATGGGTAGGAAATGGAGTTTATAAAAGGAGGGCCAATTTTCTGTGGAAATAGACTTCCCATACCCCCCCATGGGAAGTCAATTTCCATGGTAAGGAAGGAAAAGCTTGTGGCAAAAAAGTGATTCCGCGGAAAACTACCGCACCAAACGCATGAAAAGTAGGTTTTCTGCGGAAAACCGTCAACTTTTCCGCGGAAATGGGCTACACAAACATGCCCTTAGCCTCGTCTCTCCCACATCAGAGATACGTTTCCAACTTTCCCATGTACCGGGTCACTCCTGGGAATTTTCAGCTATCAAGTGGGTCCGCGTCTTGGGTTGGACGTTTCTCGCATTAAATGGATAACGTGGCCAGTTTGTTTACCTAAAATGCATTGGAATCCATGGTGTAGGTGCCAGAAACCTAAACATGACCTGCTAACATGAGCTGAAGTTGGGCCGGGCCGCGCACGGAAAATTATGACGGCCGTGCTCAGCCACAGGTCGTTGGGCTATGGAACGGAAAGATTTCGTGCCGTGCTGTGCACGGCGTCTGGGCCGCGGCACAGCTCGTGTCCAATGAGTGTATTTTTTAAAACACAACCCGCTCCCCCAACAGATATAAAGGTAATCAGAGCCGTCCCTCGGCTAAAGTTGAGGAAGCCGCCATTTTAAGCCCCCAATTTTTATCTCTTTTTTTGAGCCCCAATTTTCATTAGCCCATATAATATATAGGTATGTAAAAAATAAAAAAATAAAAGGCTGCCCAAGACATGAGAAATTGCCTAATTTCTAAACAGCCCATTACAAAAAAAAACTCTAAATTAATGATTTTGTATTATATTTAAAAGTAAAAAAATGAAAAAAAGAGTATGAAACTTTGGAAATTGAAAAAGATTAGGTCGGCTATTATAGAGTAGTTTTGCATGCCGATTCACTTTCGACTTCGGATATCAAATACACACTGTCTCTCTCTCTCTCTCCCCTTATTCACAACCAAAACTTGGTCTCCTTGTTCCCAATTAAAATTGGGTTTTTTGACTGCAAAACCATTTTCGACTTTCCGTTTATGTGTTTCACCGCTTTGTGGCGACGAGCCGGGAAGAGAATCAGGTGATTGAACATTCTCTCCTTTCCAAGTTTCAAAGAATATTTTAAAAATGAGCCATTATTTTTTTTTGTCTGTTCTTTTAATCTTTTTTACTTTTAAGGGGACAAGACTATTGATTAATATATTTTTTTTGTTACATAAAAATTGGTTGTATACATAAACTCAATATAAAAATAAAAGGATAAGAAAAGGTACCACTAAGTTTAACCACAATATCAATTGAATCAAATGATCTTTCGCTTATTATGAAGAAAAAAAATCGGTTGAATCATCACTTTATGAAAATACAAATAATTTGTAGATGGGTTATGTTTGGAAAATATTTTGATTGTTGTTTATTTGATTTAATGATTTACAGATGCTCTTATGGTGTTGATTGAGTTATTGATGCTGGCCTAGCACTCTATTGTTTCACAACCTCGGTAATTTTACCTGAATATGAAGCTTTTGAATTTGAATTGATCGTTGGTTGTTGAGTTCTGCATTAGATTGTTTCCTATAATCATACATCCTAGAAAGTGCCTCTCAGGGTCTAAAAAAAGAAAAAAAAATGAAAAGATGATGCACTTATTCAATCTCAATCAGGAGCTCTTGATAAGTTTGTTGTTGCTAAGAAACAACAAATGATTCAGTTCCAGTTGAAAGTTTTGAGGAAGAAGATTTTATAAATTCAGTAAATGAAGAGCATGAAGAGACACTTGATAAAGAAATTAAGCAGTGGATTAATGAAAATGACAATGAGAATGATGGTAGTCAACATGAAGACCAAAATGTAGAATCACAGCCTTCAAATGTTGATGATCCGAGTAATTGGGATAAGATGGATCAAAATTTACGAGACTTTTTTGTAGAAAGGGGTCCTAAAAGAAGAGTTGACTGTGTCAATTATCCTAAAGATGATCTTAATAAGACACTTCTCTTCCACACACTACATCCGGCATTTATCCAATGGAGAGAAAATTGATAGAAAGTGACTTGTATATTCGGATGTTTTAGATAAAGTATTTTGTTTTTATTGTAAGTTGTTTAAGGAAGAGGGGAACAAGACTTTATTGGCTAATGATGGACTTGGAGATTGGAAAAGTATTGGTAAAAGATTAAAAAGTCATAAAAATAGTAATGAGCATCTCATGTGCATGAGTAAATGGATTGAATTAGATATGAGATTGCACAAGAATGAAACCATTGATAAAAGCGTGCAAGAACAAATCAATAGAGAGAAAGAACATTGGAAAAGGGTGTTGCGAAGGATAATGGCTGTGGTGAAAACACTTGCAAAAAATAATTTATCTTTTCGTGGGGACAATGAGAAGATTTATCAAGAGAGGATGAAATTTTTTTAAGCATAATTGAAATGATTGCCGAATTTGATCCAACAATGCAAGAGCATCTTCGGCGAATTGAAAGTGGTGAGGTTCATTACCATTATCTTAGCCACAAAATTCAAAATGAGTTGATACAATTGTTAGCGTGTGTGATTAAGAATGCAATCATTGCAAGAATCAAAGAAGCAAAATATTTCTCGATCATACTTGATTGTACTCCGGATGTAAGCCATGAAGAACAAATGTATCTTGTGATTCGTTGTGTGGATGTTTCAACAAGTTCAATACCGGTAGAAGAATTCTTTTTAGAATTTTTAAAGGTGGAAGATACAACGGGGTTAGAGCTTTTCAATATACTTCAAGAAGCATTGAGTACTCTTGAACTTGATTTTGATAATATAAGAGGACAAGGATATGACAATGGATCTAATATGAAAGGAAAACACAAGGGTGTATAAAATAGGGTACTCAACATAAATCATAGAGCATTCTATACACCTTGTGGTTGTCATAGTCTTAACGTTGCACTTTGTGATATGGCTAACTCTTGTCCTAAGGTTACATCTTTTTTTGGAGTGGTACAACGAATATACTTGTTGTTTTCATCTTAGCCAAAGAGGTGGAAAGTGTTGAATGATAATGTAGAAGGTCTCATGGTCAAGCCATTGTCGGAAACACGTTGGGAAAGTCGTGGGGAAAGTCATGTTAAAGTTATAAGATACCAAGCCCCACAAATAAGAGATATTTTAGTTAAATTGGCCCACACTACTGAAGATCCGAAAACAAAGAATGATGTGAAGTCCTTAGCAGAACATGGAATTGACAGTTTTGAGTTTTTAGTTGGCATGATTATTTGGCACAATCTATTATTTGCTGTTAATTCCATTAGCAAGGTTTTTCAAAACGAAGACATGCACATAAATGTTGTTGTTGATCAATTGAAAGGGCTTATTACATTTATTGAAAAGTATAGAGAAACTGGATTTGTAGAGGCCATAATTGAAGCTAAAGAGTTTGCAGCTAAAATGAATGTTGAGCCGGCATTTCAAGAAAAACGAATCATATATAGAAAGAAGCAATTTGACTAGAACAATAGTGAAGAGGCGACACAGTCAGCTGAAGAATCTTTTAGAGTGAAGTATTTCTTATATATTGTATATCAAACTCTTTCATCACTTCAAAGCCGGTTCGAACAGTTTCAAATATATGAGAAAACCTTTGGGTTTTTGTTTGATTTGAAGGATTTAAATGCTACCAATGACGAAGCTTTGATGTCCTATTGTGCTAATCTTGAAAAAAAAATTTAGCAAGGATGCGCTTTCTGATATTGATGGGAGATACTTATTTTCATAATTGAAAGTGTTGAAAGAAGTTTTTCCAAAAGAAACAACAAAGCCAATTGATGTGCCCAATTATTTGAAGGTGATGGATGGTTGTTTTCCCAATACATGGATTGTATACAGAATATTGCTAACTATATCAGTTACAGTTGCCTCTGAGGAAAGAAGTTTTTGAAAGTTAAAGTTGATTAAGTCTTACCTTCAGTCAACCTTGTCACAGGAAAGATTGAATGGATTAACTATGTTGTAAACTGCCATGGTTGATAAGTTGATTACGCCGCTTTGATTAGTGCATTTGCAGCAAAAAATGCTATAAGAGTAGTGTTTATATGAATTTGAAGTGATGTAATGACTCTTGATTTTTCTATATATATGTTTTGAATTTTGGTAATGATTAATTTATGACCCATTTTTTTAAGCGAATTTTCGTATGCAATATATATAAGCGAAAATCTTTGCTTTAGGCCCCAAAAATCTTAGGGCTGGAACTGGGTCAAATAGGAGGGTTTTTATATAATTTCAAAAATTGTGACCATTATACCGCTCCCCCCTTAAAAAAAAAGGATCAAAATGAGGGGTATTTTGTGTTATTTTAACACTTATAGATAGTTTATAAATCCCTCCTCCCCTCTCATTTCTTAACATGCATATAATCTCTAAGCTCTCACACTCTCCCTAAGTTTTCCATGGCACCAAGAAAGAATTCCCAACATTTCAAGACTAAGAAGTTCTCTCTCACTGCCGAAGGAGCTTTCTCGCACTCTCTCAGCAGAACTTCTCTATTAGCCCTTTCTCTCTCTCTCTTAAAGGTATTTATTAGTTTAATTTTTAGATTTTATTTTGTAATAATTTATATTGTGATATTATACATTAAGTTTCATATTCTCCCTTTTCTTATATAAATTAATGCAACAAATACATTATATATAATTATTTATTTAGTTTTTTTTTGTAAACTTTATTTTGAAAAAAAATTCGGTTGGATCATCGCAACCACTCGATATGGACTTCTCTCTAAATGAGGAAGATCCTATAAATTTGCCTCGGGATCAAGATCAGGAGATAGAAGTAGAAAGTCATTCCTAATCTGGTGGCCAAAGTTCCTTTACGAGAAGGAAAAGAAAAACGACTTATGTCGTCTAGTATGGCTAGGTTACCTAAATAAATTTCAACTCGAGGAATTCTTTTCTACCAAAAAAAAAAAAAAAAACTCAATGAATTCTAGTTCGAAGTCCTCCAAAGAAATCCCCTTCAAGATATGTTATATATAGTAGCAGCATTGCTTCATAGGCGAATCCAACAAATGACACCCGATGCCCCTTGCATCCAATGCACATCCATCCTCAACAGTGAGGTGCACCACATTGCTAATCCTAGGAATCCTCAGTTGAACATAATATATGATTGTGGGCCCCACTAGCTTATGAATAATCTAATCGTTGAAAGACACGGCCCAACTACAATGGAGGGTGCCTCACTAAAACAAGCTTCAGATGGAATCACCTGACTATTGGCTTTGTCAACACTCATAGGATAATTTCTAAAAAAAAAAAAAAAACACTCATAGGATAAATGTAATATGAACAGTGAAAAGTTGAATCTTGCACATGGTGCAAGTGACATATTGGTGGGACCCTCTATGTTATATACATATCAAGTGCAACTACTTGGAGCAGAACCCCCAACGGCTGGTAAGCCCACTGGGGGTGGGGGTTGGGGAGTAATATTATGAGGGTGGAACTAGGAATTTTGTTTAGTGGGAGCCAAAGAAAAAAAAATTAAAAAAACAATTATAAATTTTAATAATTAAACATAAAATAAATAAATTATTTAAGTTGTGTTCAACATTCTTTCATTGAGCTGAAATCATCGCTTATTGTTTCATTGAAATATATATATAAGCAAGATCCACATTTAAAACCTAAACTATTCAAAAGCACAATCACATTAGTTTTTATCTCCATTGAAGAACTCCCTTCAATCAGATTTGTTCTCACATAGATAATCATAAGAAAATTAACTTTTTTATATTTATTCATGGTGGATAAACTTAGATTAGATTAAAGAATCATGTAATTTATATTACTAAAGGGATGTATACACTTCATGAGAATTTCTGGAGGAGGACACCTGGCATGTCTTGGAGAGGGACACGTGGCAGCAGCCAGCCTAGAATGGTGTTCTGCTAATGCAATCCCTAAAATCTCTCATTCTCCATCTAAAATTCCTCCATCTCTCCCTCCCTAAAATCTCTCTTTAATACTTTGATCATTATCAAGCAATTCATGGGTCCCAGCCCGCATCAGATTATTTCATGGACGATTAGAATATAGATGGTGGACCCCATTCATCTTGGGGGTCCCACTTAAATAGGTTAGGTTTGGTCAATTTGAGAGGTCTATGATCATTTGATCTTTATCAATCAATTCATGGGTCCCGGCCCGCATCATTTGATTTTATTGACGGTTAGAATAAAGATGGTGGATCCCATTCATCTGGGTCCCACTTAAAAATATTTGGTCAATTTTTTAGGTATATGATCATTTGATCCTTTGATCTAATTTTTAAATCAATTCATGGGTCCCATCCCGCATAATATGGTCTTATGGATGTTAGAATAGAGATGGTGGACCCCATTCATCTGAGGGGTTCCACTTAAATAGGTTATCTTGGGTCAATTTGTGAGGTCTATGATCATTTGATCCTTCGATCTTTATCAAGCAATTCATGGGTCCATCCCGCATCATATTGTTTCATGAATGGTTATAATATAGATGGTGGACCCCATTCATCTTGGGAGTCCCACTTAAATAGGTTAGGTTTGGTCAATTTGAGAGGTCTATATTGATCATTTGATCTTTATCAATCAATTCATTGGTCCCGACCGCATCATTTGATTTTATGGACGGTTAGAATAAAGATGGTGGACCCCATTCATCTGGGTCCCACTTAAAAATATTTGCTCAATTTGTTAGGTCTACGATCATTTGATCTTTTTAAATCAATTCATGGGTCCTATCCCGCATAATATGGTTTTTTGGACGGTTAGAATAGAGATGGTGGACCCCATTCATCTGGGGGGTTCCACTTAAATAGGTTATGTTTGGTCAATTTGTGAGGTCTATGATTATTTGATCCTTGGATCTGATGGACCGCGCTCCCGGAATGCCCCGGGTTCCTACCGAGGTCGGCGGACGTGGGAGTCCGTTTGGTTCCGACCCTTTCGTAACCGGGGGGCAAAGGGGGGCGTGCATCATCATTTCTTTTTTTGTGGGTGTGCCAGATTTTCTATTTTTACTTGGAATTGCAAGTGGTGATTCGGAGATCAACCTTCGCAAGTAAAAATGAAATCAACTTCTTTCAAGTTTTCCATTGCACATATATTTAAGAAAAGAGACATTTTTCTTAGTTTGCCGTAAAAGGCGATTTTTTTTGGCATTTATAGCCGATTTTGGCGTTTATAGCCGATTTTGGCGTTTATAGCCGATTTTGGCGTTTATAGCCGATTTTGGCGTTTATAGCCGATTTACAATCCTTATCAACAATGAAAGACAAGAATTGTGATTTTTGTCTCTTTTGAAAAAATACAAACTACAATGAAAAGCAAGAAAAGGAGGATCTAACTTCTCAGGAGATTGTGGGGGACTCGTTTAGATTGACGGTCGCAAGCCATATGTGGGCTTCGCCATCATCCATGCAGATGAGAACAGAGGATGCTATTGATTCGCTTGGCTTGGCTATAACCTCGGGTTTTTAGAAGACAAAGACCAAAAGGAGGTCCTATATCTAATAAAAAGCCGAGTAGACGGGCTGAAAAGCCACATCTAAGCCATTTGGAGGCAGGAGGAGAAGGCAAGGACCTTGGGGGGGGGGGGGGGGGGGCCCCCCAAGGGACTTTTGTCACCTTGTTGCGGTGGCCGGTGTAGAACTTCCGCAGAGTTTTCCCTCTTTTTCCTTTCTCTGGATTTCTGATTGCTGTCTGTTGATGATGTTGTGTGTGTTTTCTTCTTGGAGAGCCCTCCTATTTATAGGCTTTTAGGTAGCCTTTTAGGTGGGTTTATGGGCTTTTATTGTCATTAAGCCGCATAATGGGAGGAGTTACAAAATTGAATTGTTTATTTTGTAACTCCTTTTTCTTGGCTTCTGATTGGCCGGAGGAGATTGAGGGCATTTAATCGCCTTTAATCGCCATGATGGGAGGAGTTTCATGGGTTAAATGCCATGAATTTCTTGACTTGTAACTCCCGAATGCTTGCTTCTGATTGGGCCGTCCAAAGAAATGGATTAATGACTGTAATAAAGTTAGTCAATTAATCGCATTAAGTGGTCGCCGAGCAGCTGAAGAGTCGCGGGCCGTGCCACGTCTTTTGGAATTCTTCTGTCGATGATCATCGATGGATCTTCATGTAGATCGACATCAGATGACCATGTAATTTTAGGTGTTTGTTGCCAACAGCGGGTCGGTGCCATCTGTCCTGTCGATTTCTCGATCGGTCGGGTAGAAAGCACACTTTTTTGGTTGACCGGGTGGCGATCAATACTGTCTTCAATACTCTTGATGATTTACCCGTGTTTTGGACGGATGTCAGAGGACTTGGTGTCTCAAAAGCATGAATTTTGGAAAGTACCAGAGGCTGGGCTCCTCGAATCGCGAAAAAACGGCGAAAACCGGGGTTTCCGGGGCTTTCCCGGCGACCCCGGGTTCCAAGGTCGCCGGCGACCCTGGCCCAGGGTCGCAGGGGTCTGCGACCCTGGGGGGGTTTTCCCCTTTCGTGTCCCGTTTTGCGTCCGTTTTTGCTGTTTTTCGATTCTTTTTTCTTCTGTACTTTTCCTTGACATTTTGACCATTTATTGGCCTAATTTCTTTGTAGGAAACCTGATGAGAATCCTTGCATTTTATTTTGCAAAGTTTCCAATTTCCTGAGAAAGCTGAAGACTTTGTCGCGCAGAGCTGCCGATTTTCCGTCAGAAGCTGAAACTGGGTCAAACGATGTCGGAATGACCTGAAATTTGGTGTGAAGCCTCCTGAGCAATAAATAAGACCAACCATAGGCTTTTGTTTGAGTTTTGTAGCCGTTTGGGGTCCTATCAGCTGTAGACTTGCTTTTTATATCGCGATAAAGATGTCGCGGTTTGATGTGCGGTCAACCGATGTCCGATTCACTTGAAATTTGACAGGGAACCTATTGGAGTCATTTTAAGATGATCCATAGGTTCTGTCTTGGAAACCATGGTCCCGGAGAGCTTTTGTCGTCGAGAGCTCCTTTTCGGCTGTCGGAGAAGCGAAGTTAGGCCAAATGATTTTGAAATGGCTCGAAACTTCTTGTGTACTCCTCTTTTGGCTGTCTGGAAGAATCTTGCAGTTTTTGTTTGATTCTGACAAGATTTGTTTTTTTGGAAGCAGCATTGCCTATTTATGGCAGGTTGCGACTTCATGTAGCTCTTTAGATCTTGAAGAGGCAAAGTGACATTTTTGGTGTCAACAAATGCCCCGTCGAGGTACAGCGGCGAGTTGCTTAACTTTTGTAGTCGATGTGCCTCGAAGAGATTTTTGAAGGAGAGCCTGTGACTTGACCAAGAGTCTTTGAGCAGTCTTTCTTTTTGGTATTTGTAGCCTTTTGAGCTTCCAGGGGAATTTTATGGTAGTGAAAGGGATTACGTACCATCTCGAGGCAAAGTTTTGAAGATGACATCAGGGATGTGGATTTGGGTTTTGACCTTGTGACCTAACAGGCTATATGTGGCAGGTTAGGGGGTCGGGTTTGGTTTTGATCGTGTGACCCAACAAGCTGTATGTGGAATGTTGGGGGATCAATTTTGGTTTTGATCTTGTGACCTAACAGGCTGTATGTGGCAAGTTAGGGGATCAGGTTTTGGTTTTTGGTTTTGGTCTTGTGACCTAACAGGCTGTATGTGGCAAGTTAGGGGACCAGGATTTGGTTTGATTTTTGTGGAATGTCAATTTCAAGAATTTGGCTCAATTTGGTAGATGAGGCTTGATGGTTTGATTTTTGGAAGCTCATGGGGCTTGGAATTTTCTTTTGTATGGTCCAATCAACTCAAAAGAGGCATGGAACCATTTTTGTATGCTCTTGGTAAGAGGGATTTCTCTTTGACTAAAAGCCCAAAATTTTTTTTTTTGTGTGCCTAGGTGGTCAAACCTGGCTCATATGGGCTAACCCATGGGACCTTAAGCTTTTGAAATGGCTTAGATCTCATATGGTGTCATTTTTGTAAAGAATATCCAAAAATATCTCATTTAGATAGAGAATATCTAAGAATATCTTTACTTGGAGAGAATCTCTCATGATCCCTTTATTTTGGGATAGAATATCTCAAGATATCTTTCTTTTGGGAAAGAATCCGTCATAGATTATATCTTTTAGGAGAAAATCTCTCATTGATTTCTTTTTGGGAGAGAATCCCTCAAGATATCTTTCTTTTGGGAAAGAATCTTTCTAATTTCTTTCTTTTGGTAAGGTTACTAATTAGTAACACTTACCTCTTTCTTCTTTCCTTCTTTGGTTTGCTCTCCTCTATAAAAGCAAGGAGAAGGTTGGATCTCTTGCTCTTATTACTTTCTTTTGCAATAATCTCAAGAGGGCTTCAAGACCAAAAGTTCTTCTTCTTCAAGATCTTCAAGACTTTTCTTCTTCTTCTCCATCAATGGCTTCAAGTAAGTTCTTCTTTTTCAAGAAAACTCCATTGTAGGAAAAAAATAAAGTTCTTTCTCTTTTTTTTTTTGTTTCTTTCTTTTTCTTTTCTTCTTTTTTTTTTCTTTTTCTTTTCCACGTGTTTTTTTTTTCTTCTTTCTTTTCTTTTTTTTTTTCATGTTTTTGTTTTTTTTTTTTTTTTGTGTGGGCCGTACGGACAGATCCGTACGGATCTGGCCGTACGGCCACGTGGCCTGTGGGCCACGGCCTGTGGGCCAGCCCTCTTTTTTTTTTCTCCCCTCTCTTTTTTTTTAGAGAAAGTTTCTTTTCTTTTCTTTTTTTGTTTTCTTTCCCCTCTTTTTTTTAGAGAAAGTTTCTTTTTCTTTTCTTTTTTTTGTTTTCTTTCCCCGTTTTTTTTTAGAGAAAGTTTCTTTTCTTTTTTTTTTTTTTTTGCTCATCATGATAATGCATTTTTTTCGCAAACCAAGATGTTCATGCATGCATTCAATTTGTAAATTAAATTTGTAGCATGATGTGATAGCATACCTGAAAGTTTTTGCAAATTTGGGAATTTGGAGCTTGCAGTAAATTTGAGGTTTCGAAAGTTTGGAGTTTCGGAGCTCGCAGCGATGTTGAGCCCATCTTCAAGCTTTCTTATTTCTTTCGGGATAGTTCATTTTCTTCGGAATTGCCCCGTCATCATGTCAAAATTTCGTCAGATTTTTTTTAGCGAGATTCTGTCATTTTGATGTTTGATCTTTTTCTTTTCCATCCTTTTCAGGTGGTTCCTCCAGAGCGAACAAGGGTAAAGAGCCTGCTACAAGCGTACCTCGTCGATCTTCTAGATCTTCTAATCCGGCCGTTCAGCAGGCTTTTGAGAAGGTCTAGTATGTTGAGAGAAATCTGGAAGAGTGCGACTCCCTCAACAGAGATGAGATGAGGCAGCGACTGATCACTCTCAAGGGAGAGGAATTCTATAAGATCATGGTAAGCAGTCGTCCATGGGTGATGGAAGATCAGAGCGTTTTGCCCAAGCCTACCTTCTTCTTTGGTGATGCAGTCCCCGATGACATGACATACCAGAGGAGATGTTTTCAGTTTTCTTTCACAGCAGATGGTGAGAAGAAGACTGTTGCTACCCGGTCGACGTTTGATCGCACCGTCTCGATTCTGAGCCTTGCCCCCACGTGCCCTAAGAGGGAAGATCCTCCAAGCTGGGTGAGAAGGACAAATGTAATCAAGACCGGGGTTTTTGTTGGCGGTTCTCCTGGATATACGGAGAGGTCGCCTGTTGACATGGACCTGTTGATGCCATCCAGCGGCTACCAGGGCTCTGATTATCCGTCGGTCGATTTTAGACCGGTGGGCCTTGGTATTTTCAGCAGTGACGGCAGCAATTGGATCAAGCCTTTCCGACTTCGTGGCCGCTTCAATGCTGACTCCGAGTGGAAGTCGTGGACTGATCGCGTCCTGCTGATTGGTGGCGCCGTTTTGAAGGAAGCCGGGATTTTTGATGCGGTCCGCGCCTTTAGGGAGACCGTGATCTTTTCCGACGAGGCCTTCATGGCTACGCTGGAGTCATTCCTCCCACAAACCAATACCTTCGTTGTGACGAATGATGAGATTGGTTTTTCTTTGAAGGAGCTGAGCGCTATTACCGAATTACCCATCCTCGGCAAACTCTATGAGGAGTTTATGCCGATTGACAGCGTCCTCGAGGGGCAGTCTGAGGAGTTCAGGCTTATATACTTTCAGCTCGTCGCCTTCTATGATTTTTTGAAGGAGAAGGGGGGTTCGAAAGTTAGATCCAGCAGTTGGAAGAGTTTTAGCTCTTCATTCCCCAACTTTTTTGATAACAGGGAGTCTTCTGATAGCGTGACCCAGGAAGCCGGAGCTCAGGATCCAAAGAAGATCTTGGCCATGCAAGAAGAGTTGAGAGATTTCTGTGCAAGTACAAACGCCATATGTCCTGACATTGCACTGCGGAGAGATCTCGCTGTTTACCTCACTTATTGGCTTGGTGAGGCTATTTTTGCTGGAGAGCAGCTTGCTTTGGTGCCAGCTCTTTACTCCTACCTGTGTACCGAACTGCAGGCTGCTGCTTTTTTGGTTCGGCTTGGGCTTCCCATGAATAGGGTATTTTCAGCCCATGTCTTTTATTCGTGGTATGTATACCATTGTCCTGGCTTCCATCGGCTGGGTGCTGCTCAGGATGATGATCCTCTGATGATTCGACTGGCTAAGCGCAAAGCCGTGTCCGAATCACTTTTGTTTGCCCGCATGAGGATCCGACGGTTCAGGGACGTCGAGATGGGGCAGTCTTCAGTGAAGCTTTCTCCGGAGTTGCGGAAGAAGGCTTTTGATTTTGGTGCCTCCCGAGACTCTACTAGGGCGGGGTCGGGAAGGCATTTTTCCTTGACAAATGCAGAGAGAGAGTGGCTTTTCAGCATACGTGTCGGCACGATGGTGTACCGTAGACATCTTTTCGTCGACATCCAGCCGTATGTACCTTCTCGCTTTGCTTTGCAGCTGGGCTTTTCTCAAGGCGTTGTTGGAGCGCCTTCAAGCATGGTGAAGCGCTTTGGAGGCTTACAGGACGGGAGAAATGCATGGGCTTTCTATAGTGCTGAAGACACTACAGCCATGATTTCTTATCCTGTGTTGCTGACTTCCCGGACTGCCGGCTTTGCGAAGTGGTTCGCGGAGAGCTTCTCGGCATATCGGGGACTTTCCAAGAAGGAGCTTAATGTGAAGCTGGCATCTGGAAAGGGCCTTGGAAAGTCGGATGGCATCCGGCGAGAGGAAGTTTGGGCCTTCCTTTCTGGAGAGAAGCACAAGATAGGCTTTCTCGGTGACCAGGGCGTCATCGGTTCTGAAGCTGTTCGAGAGATACCTGATGAGGCTTTGGAGCAGCTAGAACAGGAGGAAGCCGAACTTGGCGCTTGGATGCAAGCGGCACAGAGGCAAGCTTCCGTGGAGTCCACTGGCAAGAGCAGACCATCCAGTGAGGAGTCAAGTGGGAAACCTGACTCTGACAGCGGGGCAGGTTCCTCTAAGAAGCGAGCCCGCAGAGGTAAGAGGAGGAGGAGTCATCATCGCAGCAAGGGGCAGCATGAGGACTCTCCTAACTTGGAAGTTCCTCTTACTATCAATGAGGATGTGCCAGTGGATGCTGACGAGCCTCCAGAGAAGAGAAGCCGAGAAGAAGAGACCGTCGGTGAAGGTATGATTCTTCCTTTTTCTCTTTCCATTTCTTTTCATGGGATTTTTTCCATGTTATGATTTGCTTCTTGTTTTTTGCTTTTCTTCTTTTTTTTTAGCAGAGGAAGACTTGGTGATGCCTGAGGTCCTAACCGATGACGTGGTGATGGATCCTGTTGAGGCACCTGAAGAAGAACCGAGGGACTCTGGAGTAAATCCAAAATCTCCAATTGGTACGACTTCTTTTGCTCCCTTTTTTTTTGTTTGTGACTCGGTTTGCTAACACATTTTTTTTTTGTCAGCTGACTTGCCACAGGATTCCGATGACTTTGAACCATCGATAGACGCAAATGTTGATGATGCTTCCGATGAGTTCATGGAGGAGGAAAGTGTTCCACCAGTCGTCGAAGAAAGTATTTTGTAGTTATAACTCTGATAATGATTTTCAAACAGGGTCATATTCATACATTTTTGTGTTTCCTTTACAGGTTTTGAAGTGGCAGAGGAGGATCCGTCGCTTCCAGAGCAAGAGATGCCAGAGGTTGATCCAGAGGTAGAGATTCCTGAGACCAGCTCTGACAATATTGAGGAGATTCCTCGCGCTGAGATTCCTTCCCGAGCAGGAGCAGCTTCAGCTGGAAAGAGTTCTTTTGTTACTCTTTCAACAGATGATGATATGAGTAGCCGACCAACAGAGTTGGGCGAATCTTCAGCTGGGCCATCTCTTCTTTTGCGAAGAAGGTGGTGGTGCGAGTTCTGAGCTCTTGGATTGAGACTCTCTTTTCTGGGCACTTGGAAGCCGGATTTGGCATGATCCAGCATGTGCAGGAGATTCTCAGTGATGCTGAAGAAGCTGGTATGGATGTCACAGGTGCCAGGGCGATCGTTGATAGGATCATTGCACTGGGTGACAAGTGGTTTGAGACCGTGAGTTTGGCTGATGACCAGTTCTTCAAGGAGATGTTCCTGGACCCTGCTGATAAGGCTAAGTCTGACCTGGATGAGGCTACAGAAAGCAAGAAGCAGGCAGTCCGAAAGAGGAACTTAGAAGAGCTAGCCATCATCAGGCTGACGCATGACCTTAACATCCTTGACAGGGAGGTCGATGAGGCCAGGAAACGTCTTGAGCATTTGCAGGCACAAGTCGCTGCCAAGTGGACTGCCATAATAGAGGCTCGCGACAGGGAGAGTGCTCTGATTCACCAGGTTGCAGATGCCGAACGGGTTCTCAAAAGGAAGTCTGATGAGGAGGAACAATGGCAAACTGCTCGAGGTAAGCTTCCTGGTGTGAAAGAAGGGGTACAGCCCACTCCAGCATCTCATGGCAGGTTCCTGAAGAAGCGTGCCTTGGAATCCTTGACGGATGAGGCTAAAAGTTTGCTTGGGGAGCTGAACTCTTGGCTGGAGACCATTTTTGATTGAGCTCCTGTATATTATATATATATTTTTTTTTTTTTACAGAAACCATCCTTCTCTCTTTTCTTTTTTTTTTGGTACCACTTGTTTTTTTTTTGTACTTATTTTTTGTAGTGCTTGTGAACACTTTCTTTTTTTTGATACCATTTGTATATATTTTTTTTTTGGTACTCTTTTTTTTGTTATCCCTACGCTCACTTGAATCTTTTTGTGATAAAAGTAATAGCTAAATGGGATGCTCTTTTTTTTTTTGTTATCCCTACGCTCACTTGAATCTTTTTGTGATAAAAGTAATTGCTAAATGGGATGCTCTTTTTTTTTGTTATCCCTACGCTCACTTGAATCTTTTTGTGATAAAAGTAATTGCTAAATGGGATTTGATCAAAGGTTGTCATTTTGTGAAAATCTTTTGTCAAGTGATTGTTTTGGCATGAAAGCCAGGTTTTTTGTTTGTGGCATGGAAGCCAATTTTGGCATGAGAGCCAGCTTTTCTTGTGGCATTGATAGCCGAGTTTTTTTTTTTTTTTTTGTGGCATCTATAGCCAGTTTTGGTGGCATTGATAGCCGGTTTGTGGCATTGATAGCCTGTTTTGTTTTGGTGGCATTGATAGCCGGTTTTTTTTGAAATCCAAGTTTTTTTTTGTGGCATTGATAGCCGGTTTTGTTTTTGGTGGCATTGATAGCCGGTTTGTGGCATTTATAGCCTGTTTTGATGGCATTTATAGCCTGTTTGGTTTTCAAAAAATGCAAGTATCGACTAAAAGTCGCCTCCCTGCTGAATGTTCTTGCAAGTATCGATGGAATGTCGCATCCTTGCTCCTTCGGTTGCGAGTATCGATGGAATGTCGCATCCTCGCGGATTTGGGTGCAAGTATCGATGGAATGTTGCATCCTTGCTTTTCAAAAATCTTGGTTTTGCGGGTACTGACTTGATGTCGTTTCCCCACGATTTTTGAAATTTGTGGTTTTCTCGAACCTTTGGGTCATGGATATCAACTGAAATGTTGCGTCTCCACAGTTTTTTAGGTTTTTTTTGAACCTTTGAAATTTGGGTTGTGGATATCAACTGAAATGTTGCGTTTCCACGGTTTTGGATTTTGCAAGTATCGACGAAATGTCGCTTCCCTGCGATTTTGGAAGTGTTGAACGTGGTTCGCTTGCTTCCGATTTGTGCGAGTATCGACTGAGCGTCGCTTTCTCGCGGTTTTTTGAAAAACCATTTTTTTTGTTTAAAGACACGAGGGTCATAAGTTTTGACCTAAAACCACTTTGGCGGTATAAGGCAGGGTGGACTAGGGTGGAAATCCCTGAATCCGGATTTTGTTTCAAACCATGAATTTTGGGTTCAAGGGTTGAAAATTTTGGTCAAGTTAGGGAAAAGGTTCCTAAACTTGGATTTTTTTTTTTGAACAATGAAACGATGAAAGTAAGCATTGTTTTAGATTTCTAGAAATTTCAATATTTGACATGAAAATTCTAAAAAAGGGTGGGTTTAGCGAGCGTGTACCTGGAAACCGGTTTTGGCCGTACAGGCATTGCTCTTACCCAGTTGGGTAAGTCTTCAAGGGTAGTACCGCTTTAAGAACTTGCCGTTGATGGGCAGCATACATCCGTCACCTTCCATGTTTAGGAGTGCGTATGCGCCGTTAGAGAAAACATTGTCGATGACGTAGGGTCCCTCCCATTTTGGCTCAAATTTGCCTTTGGACTTGTGAGCGAAGAACCATTGGTCTTTTTACCGCAAGAACCAAGTCACTCTTTTGTAGGCACGTTGCCTGACCTTTTTATCGAAAGATCCTGCCATACGTGCTTGGTAAAGTTCAATGCTTTGTTGAGCTTCGAGCCGTCTCTCATCGAGATTGTCCAGCTCATGGAGCCGCAATTTGACATTGCTTTCTTGAGTCATGTCATTTTGCAAGGATACCCTCAAGGAAGGAATTTGTACTTCCAAGGGCACGGCAGCTTCGCATCCATAGACCAAGGAGAATGGTGTGCTATGGGTTGGTCCTCGAACGGTGGTTCGATAGGCCCACAAAGCTTCAAATATTTTGTCGCTCCAGTCTCTTTTGTGACTAGAGACCATTTTTTTGAGGATTTTGCAGAGTGTCTTGTTGAAAGCTTCTGCTAACCCGTTTGCTGCCGGATTGTATGGAGTCGAAGGACAGCTTTGGATTTTGTATTTGTCGCAGAACCTGTAGAATCGATGATCCCGAAACTGTGGTCCGTTATCATGGACGAATCTTTTGGGTATGCCGAAACGACAAATGATGTTGGTGCGCAGGAACTGAAGGACTGATGAGGTCTTCATTTCGTTAAACGCAAATGCTTCTGACCACTTGGAGAAGTAATCCGTAGCGGCGAAGATGAAGCGATGACCTTTGCTTGAAGGGGGAGAAATAGGACCTATGATGTCCATACCCCAGGCTTCGAAAGGCCATGAGATCGCTGTAGGATGCAGCCATTCTGGAGGCATGTGAATGTAATCTCCATGAACTTGGCATTGTTGGCAGCGCTTAGCAAATTGCATTGCGTCAGCTACCATGGTAAGCCAGTAATATCCTAACCTTTTTATCTGATCATAGAGCTTAGGTCCAGCCTGATGAGCTCCGCAAAGACGAGCATGAACTTCTTTGAGTGTTTCTTTAGCCTCTTGTTGTGACAAGCAGCGTAGAAGTACTCCGTTGAAGGATTTCCTGTAAAGGATTTTTGAAGGAATATCCAAATGGAAGCTTGGGGTTCGCCTTTGGATGCTTACCCGTTCTTTTTGGATCTTCAGGTAGGATTCCGAACATAATGTAATCAATGAACGGATCCCTCCAGTCGCCAATTGAAGTTTGAAGGATTGAAATCCGACTTCCGACCACTTGGTGGCATTCAGCAACTGCTTGGTGTGTGTTAAGAGGAGGAAGGATTCTCCTTTCGCACACTGTGATTTGCATGTTTTCCCCTTCCTGGATTGCCATGGATGCGGCAAGTCCGGCTAGGGCATCTGCACGTATATTTTCACCTCTACGAATGTGGGTGATGTGACAGATGTCAAACTTTTGCAGAAGTGATTGTGCCTTGTTGTAGTAGGGCAGCAAATCTGGCTTCCTGACTTCAAATTTCTGATTTATCTGGTTGACGATCAGTTGAGAGTCTCCAAAGACTTCCAGCATGGTGATACCGGATTCGATGGCGAGTTCCAATCCTAAGATCAGAGCTTGATATTCAGCCGACGAGACGCCGAATAAGCATTTCAATGGATTCATTCGCAGTTTGTGTTTGCGAAGCCGGAGGAAGACTTCTCGAAGGTTTTCGAGATGATCCTCTTTTCTTTTGCTTTTGACGGCGAGGTCATCAACGTAACATTCAACCGTCTTGTGCTGCATATCTTGGAATATTTTCATCATAGCCCTCTGATATGTGGCACCAGCATTCTTCAAACAAATGGCATGACAGTGTAGCAATACACGCCAAATGTGGGTTCGAAAGGATGTATGTTTTTCATCCTCAGGATGCATCTTTATCTGATTGTAGCCAGAGAAAACCATCCATGAATGTCATTCGCTCGAATCCACAGGTATTATCAATCATACCTCTGGTATGGGGGAGCGGAAATTCATCTTTTGGCATGCGCCATTCAGGTCTCTATAGTCAATACAGAGCCTGATCTGCCCATTTTTCTTTGTCACGGGGACAATGTTGGCCAACCATCCAGGATGTTGTTCCTCACGGATGAAGCCGACGCTTTTGAGTTTTTGAACTTCTTGTTCAATTTTATCCATCAAATCTGGACGGAATCTTCTTTGGCCTTGCTTGACAGGCTTGATGTCTTCTTGAAGATTGAGTTGTGAACTGCTATTTTTGGGGGTCTAAGCCTGGCATTTCAGCATAAGACCATGCAAAGCAATCAACGAACTCACGAAGAAAAGCGATATACTCGGGTAACTCATCATCCTTATATTCTTGCTTATGAATACAGGACGTGGGTTATCTGGTGTTCCCAAGTCTATCTTTTGAACAGGATCTTCTGTTGGAAGGTTCGAAGGTGGTTCCTCCACAATATTTTCGGAGGCTTCCAGCTCAACGAAACCTTCTGGGGTTTCAAGGGCATTTCCAGACCAAGGTTTTGTTCCTTTCCACGGGTCTTCTTGATCGGTAATTTCCCCAAGGCTTGCTATGAGATGATCCCAATCGCCTGTTGAAATCGAGTCGAAGTAGGCTACTTCTTTTGGAGATGAGGGTTCTTCTGGGTCAGAAGTCCACACATCTGTGCCATCGGACAACTCCTCTTCATTTTCGGAGAAAATCGTGCCAATTGGATGAGCTTCCTGGATCTTTGTTCAGGTGGACTCATCAAGAGATATCAAGGAGAGTCTATGTCTTCATGGACTTGAGATGTTGAGGCTTGGTACAGTATATTGACTTTTAAGCCTTTGTGTCAACTGTCTCAAGGGAGTGTCAGGATCATACCCTAACCCGTGTGAAGACTTTTCTACATAGCCGTAGAGTCTCCAATCTTCCAGCTGGCTTTTGGTCAAGACGGGCCCCAATGGCGTGAGAATACCGCGTCCTTCTCCCAAACCGACTGGGTTTGAGCGTCATAGCCCATTTTCTTCATAATAGCTTGTGCCACAGAACTGTATAAGGATAGTTGAGGCGTACCTTTATTTTGGAAAGGTTCAAGCATGGAGTTTGATGAAGAAGCATCCGATCTATGGAAGAAGATCGGCTTTTCCTTTGCTGAAGTTGCTGGAACAACGAAGGAAGCTGACGTAGGATCTTCTATGTCAGAGGTTGTCTCCATTGGAGTAAGAGCAGGCTGAACTTGCTGAGTGTCAGCTTGGCTTGACGATGTGTGTCGTCTTCTGGCTCTGAATCCGAGTCCGTGTCTTGCATGATAGACACGAAAGAGACAACAAATTTGCCCCCAGGCTTTTGTTTTGCCTTCTTCGCTTAGTTGTGATGACCAAAGGTTTTGAAGATTTGAGGGAGATGATGAAGGGAGTTTGCATGCTCTCTTAGATTTACCGGATGGTTTGTTTTCTTCCGGTGATTGTTGAGGAGCTTTGCCTTTATCTTTCTGGAGATTTTCGGCAAAGGATGCTGTATGCTTTTCCTTCTTCTTTTCACCTTCATACATCTGTGAGTCTGCGAAGAGTGGATTTCTTTACCTTTGAAGGGTTTTCTATCCGCAAAGACTCGATGTATCATGCGTCGTCGCCAACAAACTTGACGCATTGATGTGTAGAGTTGAAGGACAACACCATTCTCATGGATCCAAGGGCGTCCGAGAAGATGTTGTAGCATGAAGGGGTCTTTATTGCATACACTGTGACCTCAGAGATAAGATCACCGATCTGCAATTTGAACCTGATTTTGCCGATAGGCCTTTGAGTACTCCCATCGTATCCAAAGATAGATACAGATGTGTGGCTCAGTTGCTGGGTGGGATGCCCAACTCTTCAAAAGCCGATGTGGAGATAAGGTTGAGTGCAGAACCTGGGTCGATCTGACTCTATGCATAGGCATTTCCTTGATATACCCTGTGAAGTACAGGGTCGGTTATGCCTGGTTTCGCCAAGTAGGAGGTCATCCTTTGTGAAGGCGATGGTTGCACTGGATGCTTTTTTAACCGAGAGGCATTCAATGCATGATCCCTCAGTTTTCTTTTCTCCCTTTGAGGAGGCTTCTGAGTTTTTGACCCGGTAATCCATTTCAATTTGGAGGACTTTGGCGGGCATGTTTGTCGACTCCTCATCAGCTTTTGTAATTCCGAAATGAGATTATCACGAGTGTGCGGAGACATTCGCAACAAATCTAGGATGTGCAGACGTGCAGGTATGTGCTTGAAGTGTTCAATCAAGTCATACTTGAAAGCCTCCTTAGGGCCTGCAT
>CM022952.1:19999878-20159701 GCA_012931725.1 Litsea cubeba | reverse complement strand
TTCATCATTGTTGCCACTAGGGGCGCTTACAACATCTTTTCCCGAAGGATTTACATATGTAAAGGAAGATTGGTTGTAATTTTTGTGGTAGTCCCGGCCAGAAGCGGGGTGCCTCTACAACACTTCGAGAGCTTCTTGAGAAGGGTCTTCGTTGGAAGATTGTCTTCAGGATCAAGAGGCTGTCTTTTTCATTTGCTGAGGATGTATCAGCAGCAGAGTTACCATCCTCAGTGATTGTGTTGCATGGAGCATTTTCCTGGAACAGTCCTGAACAGCATCCAGCAATCTTTCTTCTTCGTTGACTAATTCATCGTCCCAAGCATCAATAGCTGGGAATTCTTCAGTCATGAAGGGTGTGAACTTTGAAGTCACAAGTATCAGGAGAAGAAACCTGAGAGGGTGTCATCTCAGTAAAGTCACGTGAGACGAGGTGGCATCCAGAAGATACATTGCCTAGGCGTCGCCGGAGTGTAAGTGCTCTCATCAGACGATGCCTTCGGAAGAGCTATAATCCCCGAATTATCACATTACAGGAAGCTCTGACGGGAGACGTTGCCTGATCGGAGTCAGACTCATCCTCGGAGTGAGAGGATCGTCTATCCAGCAATTTTCTCCATTTTCAGGAAGTTAAGGGAGGATGTACCTGGTGGTCTTCAGGGACTTCAGGCTCTGGATTGCGAGGAGGCTCGTTGACGCGTTCTTGCTCATTTTTCTAGAGCGAGTCGCTGCAAGATCCTTGCATATTCTTCAAGATCAGGCATAGGAGCCGGATCTTCTTCTTCATCAACTCTTTGTGGCTCAACATTGTTGATTTCCACTGGATAGTAATGAGAGGTGCTGGGTCAGCAGCATTTTCTTGTACAGCTCTTGGTCTTCTTCATCATCAGACCAGGATCCTTGTGGCTGTAGGGGGTTATACCAGATTACTGGCATAAGATGAGACTCAGGAACCCATTCTTCATCGGAGAGATATTCTCCTGTTTCAAGGGATTCCTCCCACTCATCTGTGTAGTTGGATTCGAATCCATTATCGGTGTCGCTGATTCGTATCCATCAATGGAGAATCCAACTACTGAATTGCAAGAGTATGATGCCTCCTGCATGGCTTCTTTAAATTGAGGTGGCATGAAATCACTGAGAGTGAATTTCCTTACCCCCTTTGAAGTCTCTGGAAGGGATGTTTTTGTTACCTCCATTGAAGCGGTAGAGGAAGCCTCTGCCTTTTCTTTGACCTCTAGTTTTGGCTGGGTCTTCTCTTGCCGTTTGAGCTTGAGGAGATGGTTTCCTAGCCTTGCCTTCGATAGTTGAGCTAGTAGGCTTTATTTTCACGACTCCCAATTTTCATCTTCCAGGGAGATCGGGATTACCCATATCGGTTGTTCGTCTGGTTGTCGGGTTAAGGAACCCAGTTGCTCCGGGACGCTTGGATTGAATTTATCACCGTGACGGAAGTAGTGATCTTCTTTTCGGTGATCTTGATGTTTGTCCACATGTCACCACTGTTGACGAGAGACACGACCCATAGTTTTTGTCAAAGGTGATGACTCCGTTTTTCCACATCTCATTTATTTTCTCTCTCACAACGAAGGCATTGATTGAGAGGATGCGAGATCATCTGGTGGTATGGACAGTACCGAGGATCGTTGGTTTTGCCAACATCACCCGGTCTTTTTGGTTCAGGCAAGGTGAGCTTGCCGTTTGCCACAGAGCCCCGAAGATTCATCAACATCTTCATCAAACGGGTATTTCTTCTCTACTCGTTCTTTGAAGGCGTCTGAGAGTTCAGGTCTCTTACCAACAGCTTTGTTTTCAGCTTTCTTTGGTGGCTGAGGAGCTGACTTGGTCTGCACATTGAGGACCTCTTTCTTCTTTGGTTTAGAGGTTGCAATGGCGGTTGGCTCTTTTCTTGATGATTTCTGACTGTTGAGGTCTTTAATCACCGTTTCAGCTTCCATGGAAGCTTCTAGGAGTTCTCCCAGGTTTTTTGATTTGTTGCCGATGATCATGGAGCGGATTCTGGCTCTCATGTGTTTCGGCAGATGTCGACTAGCGACGCTTGTGGCAATACATCAGAGCATTTGTATGCCATTGCTTTCCACTTGTGAATGAAGTCATATGTTGATTCATTCTCCCCCTGTTTAGGCTGCACAGCTGAGCCATAGTAGCGGCGTGATCCTCACCTTTGAAGTGAGTCAGAAGCGTGTCTCTAGCATGGCCCAGTTTTGGATTGAGTCCTCCGGCAGAGTAGAGTACCAACGAAGGCCGTACCTTTTAGGGTACTTGCAAAGAGGCGGATCTTGAGTGCATCTTGATCTGCGATAGCTCCCGTCAGGATCTTGAAGTGGATGACGTGCTGTCTGGCTGATCCTTTCCCAGTATATGTTTGGAGAGTAGGATGCTTGACTTTGGTGGGGAACGGGACCGAGTCCATCCATAAGGGATATGGTGGCTTGATCCCATGCTCCTTGAGTATATCCTCTTCTTTTGCTTTGGCGAGGATACCGTCTACGTCCTTTTTGGTAAGGGCGCGTGACTCATTTTCTTCTCTATTTACCTCGTCGTCTTGATGATTCGGAGGAGGTTCATTGTTCGCCTGATTTTGGAAGGCGAGGAGAAGGTTTTCCATCAGAGTTTTCAATCCTCTGCTGGCCCTGTTCCAACTGCTGATGCGGGTGATCGCATCTTCTGGAGGTGGATTGCGGGGTGGTGGCTCAGAATTTGTAGCCAAGACATTCATCCTTCGTGATTCGAATGAAAAAACTGTCCTGGTGACTGAGCTGGGGCTCTTTCTTTTTGAAGAAGAGCTTGAGGAAGGATCACTCTGCTGTCCTTTGCTTGAAGGGGCAGGGGATTCTTCTGAATGTCTTCTTGTCCTGGAGACGCTGCGGGTCATCGGACGTCGGACATAGATTTTTTGTTGCTGATTTTTGGCGCCTTCTGGTTTTTCCAACCATATGGATGGCAGCAACTTGGTGGGTCTTTCTTTTCGACCCATTTGGGAGAGACTTGAAGTGTGGGAGGCTGGGTCCTTTGCTTCTCTAGTCTCTTTTGTCTATACGACGCGCGGCGGCGTATACGACGAGCAATTTGAGCTTCGGTCAGCTCTGACTGGGCTTTGACGATGAAGGATGTGCTCCCTCGGGCGCAGCAGCCGAGCCTGTCTTCTTTGTAGCTGGGTAAGGATAGGATGCGAACCCTGTCCTTCGCCAATTGCAGCGAAGCTTTGAATTTTTTAAGTTCGGCCCCTGTAGAGATAAGGGTCGAACTGCAGGTTTGTAGGCCTTAGCAGGTGCTTGTGGAGGCCTTGTGGTGCATGACTTGATTTTGGGCTTGTAGGAACAAGCCGGCTCATGCTGGGATGACTTGGAAGTCAAGTTGGAGATGGGTCTCTCCTCTTTCATGTAGGCAAGAGGATAGAACTGGTTCTCCTTGAGTGGGGCCAGGTATGCTGGCTTAGTGGATGTCTGGGACCTTCTCTGTTTTGGTGAAGGTCTTGGGGACCAAGTCTTGGAGTAGACCTGGTTGTTTGCAGGTTGAGGCTTCGTGGGGCTGCCACGGGCTTCAGGCCTTCTGGTGCTCGCCTTTGGTGTCATGGTAGTGACACGTTGAGAGGCGAGTTTCTGCTTCTTGGAGGGAGCAGTTTGTTCCTCGGGAAGTGGGAATGGTCCCAGCGTCCCAAAGACGATAGTCCGGGGAGTCGAGGTCGACCCGGAGTTCACAGAGTTGCCGAGGGAGTTGACACTTCGGCAGCTGATGGGGCGCTTGTAGGTGCGCGTGGTTTGCTTCTGTTGAAGCATGAGTTGGTGCTTGTTTTCGTCGAAAGTAATGGTTAGTGAAGCTGCCATTGTTAGTTTTTCGAAAATTTCTGAAACAAGACCACATCCATTAGTAATCACAAGAATATAATGATCATAAATGGGAAGTTCTATGGTTTCGTCTTTTCAAATTGCTCGAGGTAGATGACCCAAGCAATATGAGGAAGGCAAAATGCCATAGAAGGTACAATTGTTCTGATCGCAGGTGTGGTAAGCCCGGAATGGGCATCCCAGTGACTGCTCGAAGCAATTGTGAACTTAAATTCGACTTATCGAGAAGCAGAGCTTGCTCGAGGTAAGAAGAATATAAAGTTGGAGTTACAGATGTGCCGGTCGCAATACAGTAGACCCTGAAAGGGCGTACTAGTACCGCTAGACACAAATGTTTTGAGACCGCATCTATGAGATGAGATTCTCTGTTTTGAAAGGTCAAGATTGGATTCATCAAAGAGAGCAGATGGTATTCCAATCTGAACACGGGCTCAGCGATTTCCGCGAGCGCCAGTGCTCAGAAAGAAATGAACCATGATTTCTCGGATCTGAATCTAAAAATGACGAGTTTTTTTTTTTGAATGGCCAATATCGGGTTCATCAAAGAGGGCAAAAGGCACTCCAATCTGAACACGGGCTCAGCGATTTCCGCGAGCGCCAGTGCTCAGAAAGGAGAAGACCAAGATTTCTCTAATCTAAACCCAAAATGACGGAAGTTTTTTTTTTTTTTTTTTTGAAGATTTTGAAGATTTTTTTTTTAAATCCTCTTTTTTTTTATTAATTTTTTTTTATTTTTAAGATTTTTTGAAAATTTTTTTTATTTTTTTTTTATTTTAAATTTTTATTTTTAAAAATTTTATTTTTGGAAAAAAAATTTATTTAAAAGACGATAGAGTACACATAGGCCTCCTAACCCGGTCTTATGAAATCTTGATTGATAGAATTGCCCCCAGGTAAGGGTAGGATTACTTAATGAATCCGTTTGGAGGACCCTTGCCTAGAACAGTCAAGCTGTCTCCACACTCTGGACAAGGCTTTTCTTTGAATCAACCATGATCAAAGAACACAGTTGGTTTAACCTTAGTGGTCTATGTCTCTTTTTTTTTATATATTTTTTTATTTTTATGAATTCATCGAAGAGAAACAATGGCCCAACCCCCGATCCGAACACGGTCTCGGCGATTTCCGCGAGCGCCAGTGCCCAGAAGGGAAAGGATCAAGGTTTCTCAATTTTGAATCCAAAAATGAAAAATCTAAAAATTTTTACTTTTATATATATATATATATTTTTATTTTTTTTATTTTTTTTATTTTTTTAGATTTTTAATGAACTCATCGAAGAGAAACAATGGCCCAACCCCCGATCCGAACACGGTCTCGGCGATTTCCGCGAGCGCCAGTGCCCAGAAGGGAAAGGATCAAGGTTTCTCAATTTTGAATCCAAAAATGAAAAATCTGATTTTTTTTTTTGTTTACTTTTTTATATATATATATATTTTTATTTTTATTTTTATTTTTTTAGATTTTTAATGAACTCATCGAAGAGAAACAATGGCCCAACCCCCGATCCGAACACGGTCTCGGCGATTTCCGCGAGCGCCAGTGCCCAGAAGGGAAAGGATCAAGGTTTCTCAATTTTGAATCCAAAAATGAAAAATCTGATTTTTTTTTTGTTTTTTTTTTTTTGAAAAGAGAAAGAGTGGAAATAAATCTAATTTTTAAATCAATTCATGGGTCCCATCCCGCATAATATGGTCTTATGGATGTTAGAATAGAGATGGTGGACCCCATTCATCTGAGGGGTTCCACTTAAATAGGTTATCTTGGGTCAATTTGTGAGGTCTATGATCATTTGATCCTTCGATCTTTATCAAGCAATTCATGGGTCCATCCCGCATCATATTGTTTCATGAATGGTTATAATATAGATGGTGGACCCCATTCATCTTGGGAGTCCCACTTAAATAGGTTAGGTTTGGTCAATTTGAGAGGTCTATGATCATTTGATCTTTATCAATCAATTCATTGGTCCCGACCGCATCATTTGGTTTTATGGACGGTTAGAATAAAGATGGTGGACCCCATTCATCTGGGTCCCACTTAAAAATATTTGGTCAATTTGTTAGGTTTACGATCATTTGATCTTTTTAAATCAATTCATGGGTCCTATCCCGCATAATATGGTTTTTTGGACGGTTAGAATAGAGATGGTGGACCCCATTCATCTGGGGGGTTCCACTTAAATAGGTTATGTTTGGTCAATTTGTGAGGTCTATGATTATTTGATCCTTGGATCTGATGGACCGCGCTCTCGGAATGCCCCGGGTTCCTACCGAGGTCGGCGGACGTGGGAGTCCGTTTGGTTCCGACCCTTTCGTAACCGGAGGGCAAAGGGGGGCGTGCATCATCATTTCTTTTTTTGTGGGTGTGCCAGATTTTCTATTTTTACTTGGAATTGCAAGTGGTGATTCGGAGATCAACCTTCGCAAGTAAAAATGAAATCAACTTCTTTCAAGTTTTCCATTGCACATATATTTAAAAAAAGAGACATTTTTCTTAGTTTGCCGTGAAAGGCGATTTTTTTTGGCATTTATAGCCGATTTTGGCGTTTATAGCCGATTTTTGGCGTTTATAGCCGATTTTGGCGTTTATAGCCGATTTTGGCGTTTATAGCCGATTTACAATCCTTATCAACAATGAAAGACAAGAATTGTGATTTTTGTCTCTTTTGAAAAAATACAAACTACAATGAAAAGCAAGAAAAGGAGGATCTAACTTCTCAGGAGATTGTGGGGGACTTGTTTAGATTGACGGTCGCAAGCCATATGTGGGCTTCGCCATCATCCATGCAGATGAGAACAGAGGATGCTATTGATTCGCTTGGCTTGGCTATAACCTCGGGTTTTTAGAAGACAAAGACCAAAAGGAGGTCCTATATCCAATAAAAAGCCGAGTAGACGGGCTGAAAAGCCACATCTAAGCCATTTGGAGGCAGGAGGAGAAGGCAAGGACCTTGGGGGGGGGGGGTACCCCCCAAGGGACTTTTGTCACCTTGTTGCGGTGGCCGGTGTAGAACTTCCGCAGAGTTTTCCCTCTTTTTCCTTTCTCTGGATTTCTGATTGCTGTCTGTTGATGATGTTGTGTGTGTTTTCTTCTTGGAGAGCCCTCCTATTTATAGGCTTTTAGGTAGCCTTTTAGGTGGGTTTATGGGCTTTTATTGTCATTAAGCCGCATAATGGGAGGAGTTACAAAATTGAATTGTTTATTTTGTAACTCATTTTTCTTGGCTTCTGATTGGCCGGAGGAGATTGAGGGCATTTAATCGCCTTTAATCGCCATGATGGGAGGAGTTTCATGGGTTAAATGCCATGAATTTCTTGACTTGTAACTCCCGAATGCTTGCTTCTGATTGGGCCGTCCAAAGAAATGGATTAATGACTGTAATAAAGTTAGTCAATTAATCGCATTAAGTGGTCGCCGAGCAGCTGAAGAGTCGCGGGCCGTGCCACGTCTTTTGGAATTCTTCTGTCGATGATCATCGATGGATCTTCATGTAGATCGACATCAGATGACCATGTAATTTCAGGTGTTTGTTGCCAACAGCGGGTCGGTGCCATCTGTCCTGTCGATTTCTCGATCGGTCGGGTAGAAAGCACACTTTTTTGGTTGACCGGGTGGCGATTAATACTGTCTTCAATACTCTTGATGATTTACCCGTGTTTTGGACGGATGTCAGAGGACTTGGTGTCTCAAAAGCATGAATTTTGGAAAGTACCAGAGGCTGGGCTCCTCGAATCGCGAAAAAAACGGCGAAAACTGGGGTTTCCGGGGCTTTCCCGGCGACCCCGGGTTCCAAGGTCGCCGGCGACCCTGGCCCAGGGTCGCAGGGGTCTGCGACCCTGGGGGGGTTTTCCCCCTTTCGTGTCCCGTTTTGCGTCCGTTTTTGCTGTTTTTCGATTCTTTTTTCTTCTGTACTTTTCCTTGACATTTTGACCATTTATTGGCCTAATTTCTTTGTAGGAAACCTGATGAGAATCCTTGCATTTTATTTTGCAAAGTTTCCAATTTCCTGAGAAAGCCGAAGACTTTGTCGCGCAGAGCTGCCGATTTTCCGTCAGAAGCTGAAACTGGGTCAAACGATGTCGGAATGACCTGAAATTTGGTGTGAAGCCTCCTGAGCAATAAATAAGACCAACTATAGGCTTTTGTTTGAGTTTTGTAGCCGTTTGGGGTCCTATCACCAGTAGACTCGTTTTTGTCGCGATGAAGATGTCGCGGTTTGATGTGCGGTCAACCGATGTCCGATTGACTTAAAATTTGACAGGGAACCTATTGGAGTCATTTTAAGATGATCCATAGGCTCTGTCTTGGAAACCATGGTCCCGGAGAGCTTTTATCGCCGAGAGCTCTTTTTCGGCTATCGGAGAAGCGAAGTTAGGCCAAATGATTTTGAAATGGCTTGAAACTTCTTGTGTACTCCTCTTTTGGCTGTCTGGAAGAATCTTGCAGTTTTTGTTTGATTCTGACAAGATTTGTTTTTTTTTTGAAGCAGCATTGCCTATTTATGGCAGGTTGCGACTTCATGTAGCTCTTTGGATCTTGAAGAGGCAAAGTGACATTTTTGGTGTCAACAGGATCTTTATCAAGCAATTCATGGGTCCATCCCGCATCATATTGTTTCATGGATGGTCAGAATATAGATGGTGGACCCCATTCATCTTGGGGGTCCCATTTAAATGGGCTAGGTTTGGTCAGTTTGAGAGGTCTATGATCATTTGATCATTTGAACTTTATCAATCAATTCATGGGTCCCGGCCCGCATCATTTAATTTTATGGACGGTTAGAATAAAGATGGTGGACCCCATTCATCTGGGTCCCACTTAAAAATATTTGGTCAATTTGTTAGGTCTACGATCATTTGATCCTTTGATCTTTCTTAATCAATTCATGGGTCCCATCCCGCATAATATGGTTTTATGGACGGTTAGAATAGAGATGGTGGACCCCATTCATCTGGGGGGGTTCCACTTAAATAGGTTAGGTTTGGTCAATTTGTGAGGTCTATGATCATTTGATCATTTGATCTTTATCAAGCAATTCATGAGTCCCAGCCCGCATCATATGATTTTATGGACGGTTAGAATATAGATGGTGGACCCCATTCATCTTGGGGGTCCCACTTAAATATGCTAGGTTTGGTCAATTTGAGAGGTCTATGATCATTTGATCTTTATCAATCAATTAATGGGTCCCGGCCAGCATCATTTGATTTTATGGACGGTTAGAATAAAGATGGTGGACCCCATTCATCTGGGTCCCACTTAAGTACATTAGCTAGGTCAATTTGTTAGGTCTACGATCATTTGATCATTTGATCTTTCTTAATCAATTCATGGGTCCCATCCCGCATAATATGGTTTTATGGACGGTTAGAATATAAATGGTGGACCCCGTGCATCTTGGGGGTCCCACTTAAATATGTTAGGTTTGGTCAATTTGAGAGGTCTATGATCATTTGATCTTTATCAATCAATTAATGGGTCACAGCCCGCATGATATGATTTTATGAACGGTTAGAATAGAGATGATGGACCCATTCATCTTGGTCTCACTTAAATATATTAGGTCAATTTGTTAGGTCTATGATCATTTGATCTTTCTTAATCAATTCATGCCTTACCTAAAGAATAAAATATTTGATAAAAAACAGAAAGATCAAATTAGCAACAAAAAAAAAGGACTCACAAGTTTACTAATTAATAAATTTATTAAAAATAATTCATATCAGTCTGTGCATTTGGTGGTTTCGTGGTTATCCACGGGATTTTGCTAGTAGTGGAGAAAAAGGAAGTGATTTTGAGTGGATTACATCTTAAGTATAAGCCTTGATGATTGAATAACAAAATGATATATGGTACATTAGTACATCTAACATATACAAATATATACTAAAGTATATAAAAGAAATTCTCTAGATAGGTCCAGGGTTCTTTCTTATACATGTGACTTTTAAGATACAATTTGAAATTTCATTATTCAAAAGCACAAAGAAAATTAATGATATTATCCCCAATCTAAAATCTAAACCATTCAAAAGCACAATCGCGGTATTTTTTTATCCCTTTAAAATAAATCTCTTCAATTCGGTTTATTCTGACATGAATAATAATAATCAAAATACAATTTCGTTATCCATGATGGATAAGACTCCAATTGAGTTGAGAATTTATGCAACAATAGAACACAATAGAAATTGATTTTTAGTGGATTAGATTTCAATATGAGCCACAAATATTGAAAATACATAATGACCTATAGTTGAATAGTACATCCACCCAACCCAATGTAAAGAAATAAATTTTGTAAAAAGAGACATGGGCTCCTTTCTTCCTCTTGTTTAGGTGTACCTGCGTTCTACAACGTCACTAACAAATTCTTCCAAAGTCTAGAAAAAGAAGCCCAAAGTAGTGCTCTCTCCTCTACCTTTCATCATCACAAGATTTAGGGGTGGCAAATCTAGATAGGTCGGATTAAGAAATTTCTTCTCCAAACTCCATCAAGTCTTTTTTATGTGGTCTCCTTTCCCACTTTTTCTTTCATTTTCTTTCCTTTCCTTTGATTTCCTTCTTTCATTTTAAGTTTTCCCCAAAACTAGCAATGTTTTTTGTTTCCATTTTGTGACTCAAGATTTGGTTAAAATATGTCTAAAAGATGGAGGTGTCATCCATTAATGTGGTATGGAAAAATCACTTTCTCTTTTTTCTCTCTTTATGTTATCATAAAAAAATCACTCTGTTGGATTAATTTTGGTTAAAAAGTCGTGGCCAATGCTAACAAATCAACCTAAAGTTAAATATTTCATTTGGCTTGGTTGTTAACGGGAGAGGGGATTCATAGATTTCTTCCATCAAAACAAAATGAAGTGGAGCCAAGCTTTTGAGAAAGAAGGTTGAAGGTAGTTTGAGAGAGAAATGGGATAAAGGTGGTGATGGCCCTGAGATGATTGAAAGTGCAGGTGTTTGCCTTCCATGCGCTTGTTAGAATGCGTAAGTGGTATTTTCTTATCATTTTCTCTATAGAGAGTACCATTTTATCTTTTTCATCGATATCTAGAGTTGAAGTGGGGGAGAAAATTGGATTTTCTTCTGAAGCTGATCCTCAATCATATGATAGACAAAATGAGAATATAGACTCTGTAGATAAAATGATAACGATAATGAAGTATCTAAGGATGGCGAGGTAGAGCACTGATGGGAGCCACATCAACATCGCTAGTGTGGCAAGTGGAGCGGACTTGAAAGCTAATCTATTATCATGGAACATCAAAGTTATTGGGTACTTATGTCTTGGTAGTGAATGGTAGTTTCTTTTATTACTTTCAGTCACCAAGTAGATTTCCTATCTAATAAGAACATTTACATACTTCACAGTTGTTCTAAAAGCATATGGGCATTTATTCACGTCTGATACAGCTATAATATTTTATTAGATTGTTGAGTGTCACTCACATCTCCAAACGGATAATGAAGCAGTTTGGTTTGAGACAGGTGTTCCCCGTTTCTTTCTGTATGCCGTTTGAGAGAGTTGAAAGTGAGAAAAGCGTGTTATCATTACAACAAATTCTTGAAAGAACTCATTGCAGTTTGCGATGCCAAGCAAAAGATAGTATATAATGCAGATATATGAAATTATTGTTATTTCTATGTATTACTTGGAGCACTTCACAGTCATCCTTGGATATCCAAATGCAAGAAGGTGGGATTACGACAATAGTATACCACAGTACTCGAGGTTGGAATAGGTGAAACGTGGAGAATGTTTCTTTATGAAAGACTTCGCATGATTGCGGCTTCTTTGTAATGGGATTCATAGAACACAACATCCTAATTCGTAGGGTCAAGTTCAGTCTACGAGACATGATGTATTATAGATGTAAACTAGTAGTCCACTAGTATAGGGACTTAGAGAGTTGTATTAGAGAAGGATTCAACAATCGACATGAATAAGGGGGATGGATCTTAAGTTTGTGACCGATTTTATAATGCTTGGGTTGTGACATACAACTCTTCTTTCAATGGGATGTTTAACTCTTACTTGTATTGTCTTCTTTTTATAACTTTAATTTGAATGTTAATGATTACATTTTGGATGTCGGAAAGGATTTTAATGTGGAAGCCATTATGGATGGTTTAATTTTATTAATTATGTATGTGATTAGAATATGATTGTTGTTTCCAATTGTTGATGGTTTAATCTAACGTGGATGGTTGTTGTCTGTCAATATATATTAGAAGGTTGTAGATGGTTGTTGAGAAAGTTGTGGTACAAGTATTTCATTCAATATGGATGTGATTGGTAGCTGTTTTGAAAGTGATTCAGATTTTTTAATATAATTGAAATTTGATTTGGATGAGGAAGAGGTTGTTAGTTTGGATGGATGTTCATTTCAATGAGTAAGTTGTCTATGTAGAAGATAGTAAGCTTTAAATGAGGAAGAGACTTCTTATTGCATGTTAATGTGGAAGGTATTGACAAATGTGTTGGTGGAACAGTTCTTATAGTTGCACTTCATGTGGAAGATTTTTTATTAAATAAACACGATCGAATGAGGATGGTGATAGATTTGTTGGTCGAACATATAGTTTCACTTCATATGGCTTTTAATAGATATTGTGACATATTTATTGGTGGAAGATGTTTTTAAAAAAGTGTTTAAGTTTTTCCAAACCCTATTGTTTAGATAAGTCTAAGACATGTCAGTACTTATTCATCAACGTCGACACAATCTTTTAAGATATCAACAAGCTTTTAGTCGACATCGACAAATACTGTATTATACTCTATGAACTAAAATTTGTCATTCAGTACTTATTCATCGACGTCGACATATTATTTATTGATATCGACCAATTTTTAGCCGACATTGACCAATATTGTGACATACTCTGCGAACTAAAGTTTGTCTATCAGTACTTATTCATTGATGTCAACATAGTTTTTGTTAATATCAACAAATTTTTAGTCAACATCGACAAACACTGTGTTGTATTCTGTGAACTAAAAATTGTCTATCAATACATATTCGTCGGCGTCGACATATTTCTTGTTGATATTGACAAGGTTTTAGTTGACATTGATGAATTTGGAATATGATCCCACCATTCGGTGCACCCCATGACACAAAAGAAACTTGCTTCTTCCATTAAATCAAAGACATGGATCCACCATTACCAAAAGACATGACTCCACCTTTACAAAAAGGCTTTTCTCCAGCACTAAAAATGAAATGGCTCCACCTTTACAAAAAGACATTGCTTCATCTTTATAGAAAAGAAACCAAGATCATGACTCCACTTTTACAAAAGGATGTTTGTGTTTGATATCAACAAATTCGAATCTGGAAATGAAGCTATCTGTGTCTGATATAAACAAATTCGAATCTGGAAATGAAGCATTGTTACTTTACATATCCATTTGCATTACCAAGAAAATTGGCATCCATCATATCAATAAAATATGTTTCATACATCTATCTCAAGAACACTACCATTTCATCAGAATAGCTGAATAAGAAGAAAACCAAAACCACCCAAAATGCCAAACCAGAAAGTGAAACTGAGAAAGACCCATTAGACAAAACAATACACAATCAAAGCTTAAGTATTGAAGAAGGTGAAAAGGAAGGATGTGAATGGAGATGACAAAAATATGTGAGAAAATCGGGTGTTAAATGGAGAATATGAAAAGATCTAGTGGGGGATGACGACGACGGCGATCGATTTCCTCACGAGCTCCGGCCTCATGATTCTCATCGATGCCATGCCGATGTCGCTCTTCACCATCTCATACGCCACTCTTCGCCGCCCCGTACGCTGCTCCCATGCATGAGACGTAGAAAACAACCTCAGATCCAAAATAAAAAACCTAGGAAAGAACACTATATTCAAATCAAAACCCTAGAGAATAAAGGGATATGGAGAGAGATCGTTAACTTACATGAGAGAACTAGGGCTGCTGCAGCACCGACGAAGCCGAATAAGGGAGCTATTTCATCGCCGATGAAAGCAGCAAGAACTGGAAAGAGTACTGGAGGTAGAAGAGAGGTGAAAAGGCAGTGGGAAGTGTGAGGCCCACCCCTTGAGGACCCTCACTTTGATTTGAATATTATTAATTATAGTTTGGATTATCTAGGTATGCTAATAAGCAGGGTTTCATAAGGGTAAATAGGTATTTTCCTAGGCTATTAGCTTATTTTCTAAGAATTAGTCTCTTTTTGTATTTCAGAGGTTCCATAGCGTGTCCTTTGTAATTGTAGAAGTTTGTTAGTTAGTTAGAGGCCCTAGCTAGTAATTAGAACTATTAGGAGGGGTTTTCACTTGAGAATATTCTAACTTTTCCTAAAATGACCCAAATACCCATGTACTTATCTTCATTTTCTATGGAACTAGGAGAGACGTTTTAGTAATTGTCCACCCAACACAAACTATAAAACTACCCTCTCCCATCCCAAACGAGCTTCATCTCTCTCTCATTTCCCTCTATTTTCTCTCCTCTCTTATTTTCCCTCCAATTCCCTCATTTCCCTCCCTTTCTCTCTCTAGAAACCCTAGATCTGGATTCCTAGCTACAAGAAGAAGGAGAATTACAACAAGTGCCAGCTACTATCTTCTCTAAGGAGCTCTTCTATCTTCATGTAGATCTCTTATCTCTCTTGAAATCAAGGTATTTCTCTTCTTTTAGCTCAATTTTCCTAGAAATCTCTCGCTATGTTCCCTTTCTTATTGCAATTCTCTTGTGGATCTGGGATTAGGCGTTAGAGATCTCTTCATATTTGTGTATTAAGTGATTGGAAGACCTTAGAAGCTTTGAATTATGTTTTGGAGCTTAGATTTCTCTTCTACTTGTCATTTTCATTGCTATTGGATGGTGTTTTCCTTCTGTTGGTTCTGTAATTTCAATTCAACCGATGATTGAATGCTTAGATCTACCTTTTGAGCTTGTTTTCATGGTTTTTTTCATTGATGGATGGGATTTCTCATTTGGAATATCAATGGCCCAATTTTGGATAGTTTGATGATGTTTGAAGTGCTTTTTATGTTTGATGATGTTCCCATGATAAATGGACAAGACTGGATGGTGTTTTAATGGGTGTCAACCGAATACAAAGGATTTTTAGGGATTCAACTAGGAACTGGAAGGACTTTTTGGTTTAGAAATCCAGTGTACCCGATCGACATTTAGGCCAGGAGGTCGACCGGACACACTATGGGATTTCAGGAAACAGAATACTGCCCACCAAGTGAATATCCCAGATTTCTTGTGTACCCGATCGACATCTTGGCCATTATATTGACCGGATATACTGCAGTGGATGTCGACCTGAGAGTCAACATCCTAACCTCCCTAGTGTAATCAATCGACCGACTTTTGGAGGATGTCGTATACTGCAGAC
Organism: Litsea cubeba; assembly: GCA_012931725.1. Taxonomy (NCBI): domain Eukaryota; kingdom Viridiplantae; phylum Streptophyta; class Magnoliopsida; order Laurales; family Lauraceae; genus Litsea; species Litsea cubeba. The sequence goes on along the minus strand of CM022952.1, from coordinate 20,144,442 downwards.
TGAGGTTTTCCAGTTTTGCAGTTTCTGATGTTTTGATCTATTGTGGGGCCTGTTGACCATCTAAATAGACTTTTATTGATGTGCCAAGCAGGAGTCAATGGTGTGGCTTAACCCTGACTCATGGGAGCCACTAAAGTAGGGTCTAGTGTATTGACTAGATTTCGATTTGATCCTTAAACGTTGTTGAAGATGCCCGTAACCTCTGAAGCACCAAAAATACAGTATCCTTGGCATCTAAAACTCCATTTAGGAATCAAATTGACTGACAAGGACCTGGACCTGAAAAGGAGACTATTAGTTAGGTTGGACCTTTGATTATTCCCGTTGATTGGCTTGATCATGGAGATTGAATATGCTTAATTCATTATTGTTACTCTTGCATCATTTCTATTAATAATACCTGATAATTAAATGGAGATTTGATGACCTGAACCTAGAATTACTTAGTGGTGACCTGGTGTTGGATTGGTGATTAATGACCCGTGTCTATGGCATGCCATCATATGGCCTAAGAATGGATGGTTGTGATACCTTAAAATGTAAAGGATGGTTGTTGTGAACTCATGAACCCATTTATAAATGGGAATGGACTGAATACTATTGTGCTAGACATGGATGTTATAATTGGACTATTTGGACAAAGACCTTGGCATTGTTGGGCTTTTGCAATGGATTTGATGATGGACTTAGACTCGGATGGTATTTATGGATTGGACCTATACCTTGGACCTCTTATGGACTTGATAGGACCTTGCTCACGCAAGGTAAGCCTGGACAAACACGCGGACCTTTACTTGTTCCCTTAAGTCAGCATTAATATTCACTCAGTTGTTATAAGCTTAGCCTTTGGACTAATCTTAACTGGTGAGAGCTATTTTGGTTGTGAATTAAAGCTATCAAGATGAGCCATGGCTAGACGGACAGTGTGATTTCGGTTCCGGTCTATTGGGGATGAGAGTACTGATATTGTTGTTGTTATTATTGGCGGGCATCGTCATCCCTTGCATTGTTACTTTACTTTCCCCGCCGTGACTGTTTACAGTATGGGACGGCTGCAGTATAATATCCTGCGGTGTCCAGCTTGTATGAATGTGCCACGTTGATGTATGGTTAGGCTAGATGCTTACTTTCCATTCTTATTCTATTTCTATATCTTGCTTAATTGCCTAGAATTGTACCGTTGCTTTTCATATGATACTATATGATCATCTATGTTCTCCTTGATGCATATATCATATGTTACTTATACACTGTGCCTTGCCAAATCCTTGGATCTGACCTATCATTTGGTGCTTAGGTATTGACCCCGATCCCGAGGACGACAGGATCGTCAAGACGCCCTAGCTGGAGATTACATGGGGACCGGCAGACCAGGAGGTTGAGTTGGAGACTGGAGTGCCTGCACTTAGGGTTTGAGTGCACCTTCTCTTTTTGGGTTTGAGCGACTCTTGTTATGAGCAGGGGGTTTTATTCATCGGATATGTACATACTATATTTCTTACTTTGAGACTAGTAGACAAATGCCCTGCTACATTTGATATATGATTGATTCGGTACCTTATGCTTCCGCTATTGTTGATATTGTTTCCGCTATCTTTCTTATGTTTCCGCAAGTAACCGTTGATCATTATATTCTTTCAAAAGTTCTAAATTGGGCCTCACTACGGAGTATGATCTTGGAAGTTCTCGAATTTTTCGAGAAGTAGCGCGCCAATTTCGGATACCTTGATGGTAAACTCGGCATTCGGAATTGGAGCGTTACAGGAAGGCCTTCGAAAGGGCATGTCTGCGTAAGAAATGACATGATGACAAAAAGGAATTGAACGATTCGGAAAAGGTCTATTTTCATCAGAATGTGGGCCACTTTTAAGCTAGAAACGTTTTTTTTTATTGAAACGGTAAAGAGACTTCCCTACATAGGAAATGCTCAAAATCGTGCAAATGAAGATGATTTAGAAGATGAGCAGTTCCTCGTGATAAGATGATTTAGGGTTAGTAGAGGAGAATGGTGAGTTCATCGTGAGAAGATGATTTAGGGTTGGTAGAGGAGAATAGAGCCGTAAGTTCATTGAATGCATTTGAAAAATCATGAGTTTTGATGGTGGATGCATAAGGATAAGGCTCCCCAACGTTTTCTTCTTTTTCTCTTTGTTTCCTTGTTTTTCCAGTCAAGTGCCCATTTCAAGATTTAGGGTTTCGTTGACATCAACTAAACAAAGGCAAAACATGAATGAAAAATTGGGATTTGAGCTAGAGGACCTCTCCTAATATTATAAGATTTTGGGGTCCTCGGTTGTGGTTACCATGTTTAGTGGGATTTTTTTGGTAAATGTCCCTATATATAATTTATATGTAAATACCTATACCCAATGAATGTTAAAGTTGTGTTGTGCACTATTCACAACATTGACGGCTAAAGCATCCCCATTTCTAATTTCAAATTAGTCTTGGAACGATGATGAAGAATAGAGATTTAAATTTTTGCCAAAGAGTGTAGCTGTGAAATGGTGTATTGCCCTTAGGTCACAGTCACTAAACTCTTTTCTCAGTTGCTTCTTCTTCGTTTAGTACAATCCACTTTGTCATCCAAACTATTATCATTCATCAAGTCGTCTGGGCTCAACTCTTAACTCCAAGTCTGATCTAGATCTCAACATTACTTCACGAAAAAGGCCAATGCTCTAAATTTTTGGTTAGTCTGATCTGATCAGATGATTCATGATATCAAGTGGCTTTTATAATTATATTTAGTCATTTCAATCTTCTTTTTTTTCCACGCAACATTTTGTGATGACCATGGATAGGCAGACCTTTCACTCACGCGATGGGGTTCTCGACCTATATAGACTCTTTCCACTGGAGCTAGCAAAACTTAGATTCTAATTCTGATTTTTCTTAGGGGTGGTGGGTGGGAGGCTATTGTTTTGACCCATTAAGCGGACCTAGGATTTTTATTTATGTGGTGCGGGCAATAGTCAAGTTAAGAAGTTAAATAATAAAATAAAAAAATTTAAGGTGTTATTAAAGAAGTTTTTCAAATTTTCTTTACAAAAAAAAAAAAAGTTCTCAAATTTTGAGGGTGCGGTCACACCCTTGTCATAACATGTAGGTCCGCTAGAATATGCATCTCTTTCAGGAATGTATATGCAATTGCATATGAACTTGGAATCATAAGAATCCATATTCCAACTAACATCAATATATCCTTTTAGAACAGTGGATGTCAAACATTATTCAATAAAAAATGCAGAATTTATGACAAGAATTTGAGATGTTGGGTTTTTTTTTTTTTTTTTTATATATTATGTGAAATCTTGTCCCCTGCCATTTGAAATGATGTGTTTCTTTTGTCAGAATTTCAAATTCAGACACTTAGAAGTTCTCAAATGACCATTTGGAATTCCACTCTGTACATTTTGTTGTGATTTCAAATCCTCCATCATTAAGAAGAGGCATTTAGAATTCCAACTAAGGGGGATAGCTTTTGAAAAATTTAAAATTCTCCTATACGTGAATTCTTGGAATTCTAATAAAGAAATGGGATTAACTTACCGACATAGGCGAAGATCTAAACCCTAATAGGATTATTTGGCATTACTCATTTCCACATGAAATATCAATAGCAGGCCCATAATCATGATCCATGGTCCTTCGTAATTTTGCAGTAACTGGTCAAGTTATGCCCATGTGGAAACATAGCCCATTTTGTAATCTTATGAATGAACAAGATGAGTCGCACAATAAAAAAAATGAAATCGATTTAAACAATGACATTTTCCACAATCAAATATTGTGTTATTTTAAAATGACCAAATCATATCACATCATCTCTTAAAAAGTTACAAAAAAAACTCAAAGAAAAGGGACACTATCCTATTGGGCTAGTAGGTCTAAAACAAAAAGTATGCCTAAAAAGCCTAATCAAGTTGTGCAATTTTCTGATTTGCAGGAGACCACTATCAGATCGTCGTAACTCAACTGCAGATTCCACCCCAAAGTCAGAAAAAGGCCTTGTGGGCCAAAATGGAAAAAACGACCTTGTGGGCCAAGTAAGTTCAGGTTCACCACTGACCACACTGAAAGCCTACAGCAGCATTTTGGTCATTCACACCCATCATAAGTCATTCTAGCTTGCAGGCTATGAGGAAAAAAGCACTTGACTCAAGCACAAATGCACTCAGTGGATCCTCGGATTCCTGTTTTTTATGGAAAATATATGTCCCATACACTGTGAATGGCGCAGATTGTTCACATGAGTACAGAAAAATGGAAAATTGGATAGGTTTTTTTTTTTTTTTTTCATTGTCAGAGATTTCTTCAAAGTTCACAAAGATTTGTGATCTGGAACTTAACACCTTGGATTTTGGATGCTCTAATCATGATGAATGGTTCAGAACAGACCTCAGGCACACACAAAAAACACAAATTAGGGGGGTCCACAGATTAATCACAAGTCGGCTTGGATAGACCTCTGGACAATCATCAGAACCTTGAGCCTGTTTTGTACATAGGATTTATTCCATCAATGGTTAAAATGAAGATCAAACGTGGATTTTCAAAAAATGAGCATCAAATAATCTTACCTTTGTAAGGCTATTTTTTTTTAAATATTATTTAATGCTCTTTTTTTTTTAATTCTCATTTGATCTTCCATCTGAATGTACTTAATGCAAACAAACAGGCTCCAAGGGAGCAAACCAGCAGAGGCTCTAAGGACATGGAGAAACACCAGATCATTTTCCATGTGTCAAACAATCAACAACGGATCCACGAACCTGATGTGATTTGGCATTATGAAGTGGCCCAGAAAAGATCAGTCAAAGATCGACCCCATAGGTGTCACTCCGTATAATCTCTTTGGTTTTTTATAGGTATTTCTGCCATAGCAAAAAACTCACAAAAAATGAGAAAGAAGAACAAGAAATAGGTGTTGCAACAATGACAGGAGACTGCCCTTTTAAATTTTGATATAGAGATTCAACTATTTGGACAACAATTTGAAAGAACTAGATCTTTCCAATATATTCTGGAAAGAAATAACACCCAAGACATTTTACTACCTAGCCATAGTACCAAACCATGTTCACTATTAGCAGCAACAATAGTAGTATTGTTTGTTTCTTAGATCTTGCCATTTTCATTCCCTATTGATATTGTAGCAGCAGTTCCTAGTTGCAGCTGGCCATGACCTTCCTCTTCTTCCTTCTTTTCAAAGATTGCCTCCATCTCTTCAAGGGTTCTACCCTGAGTCTCTGGCAAGAAGGTGTAGAAGAAGATCCATGAAAGCGTCGCGATCCCAGCAAATAAAAAGAACGTCCCTCCAATTGTAATTGCATTGTATAGAGATATGAAAGTCATCCCAATTACGCCACTGGTGACACGGTTGGCGGCCACCGCCAAGCTCATCCCCTGAGCTCTGAGCCTCAATGGGATGATCTCTGGGCTGTAGACCCATGTGATCGGTCCTAGGCCAATCGAAAACGATGCAACGAAGGTTAGGACTGTAAGGATGCAAATTGCAATTGCCCCCACGAGCTTCTTATCAGGATTTTGGTCGATGATAGTCAATCCAGTCCCCAGTCCCAACAGAGAGAGGATCATGCCCATAGTGCTAGTTAGTAGCAGTGGCCGCCTCCCGAACCGGTCGACCAGAAATGTGGCGACCAAGATGAAGATGGTTTTTGTAAATCCAACTGCCACAGTTGCACCAAGTAGCCCATTTTTGGACTTGATTCCCGCCTTCTGGAATATGCGGGGGCTATAGAGGACGGCAACATCCACACCAGAAGCTTGTTGAAAGAAGTGAATTCCCATCGCAGCGATGAGGATTCGGCGAACCGATGGAGATGGCCTAAGCAGCAGTTCCTTCCACACACCCTCCCCATGACTGCGCTTTGGGACAGGGACGACGTCGTCGGTGCAATGTTGAGGAATCCCAACAGCATCTTTGATGTCGGAGAGGCGAATTTCGGCCTCCTGCTTGCTCTCAGAGGTCTTGTCGAGTACCCGCTTGGCCTCGCCCAGCCGGCCTTGCATAACAAGCCACCGGGGTGATTCGGGCATGGCCAGAACGGCAATGGCTAAGATCACTGAGGGTATGGCTCCAACTCCAAGCATTAGTCTCCAACTGATGTGCTTTGGGAGGCCAGCGAAGGCGATATTAGAGACATATCCAAGCAAGATTCCTCCATTGATGAACACTTCAGGAAATGAAGTGAGGAAGCCTCTGGTGGAGGCCGGCGAGACCTCAGCAGTGTAAACTGGAGCAATCATGAGAGCATAACCCACCCCAATACCCGCGACGAACCTTCCCACCATGAGGAAGGCAAAGTTGGTTGCGAAGCCCATCATCAATGCACCGAAAAAGAAAATTACTGCGGCGAAGACGATTGTGTATCGCCGACCGATCCAATCAGAAGTTCGCCCGGCGGCTGTTGATCCAATTAGACAGTAGAGGTTGAGAATTCCCATTAGGACTTCTACCTTTGTGTCGTTCAGCTTCAGATCATCCTTGATGAACAACATTGCTCCACTCATTACTCCTATATCTGAGTGACAGAGAGGCAAAAGGAGATGAAAAAGAAACCCATATCAAGATTTTCTACTTTTAAATTGAATCATCTATAGATTTTTAAGTGGTCAATCATCTTAACAGAGAAATAGAATACAAGCAACTAAACTTGGCATCTTTTACAATCTCAAATAAAAGAGCAGAAACAGAGAAAAAAAAAAAAAAGAGTACTTCTCAGTAGGAAGAGAATAACAAAGGCTAAGAACAGAGCACAAGTTGAAATTCTTCTTCTGAATGCATTGTCTATCAGTGGATATTAAAAGCCCTTTCATTTTAACTAAGCAGTAGAATACAAGTAACTTAATTTGAGATCTTATACAATCTCAGAGAAGTATGAAAAGAAGAACATAAGTCTATCTTTTGAATTGGATTATTTATGGAAATTAGGAGCCTCATTTTCCTCACACCTTAATAGAAGACAACTAAACTTCAAATCTCTTGAAATCTCATCTGAAAGAAGAAAATGGTCATTTCTTCTTTTCTTAAAAACAAAAACCCATGTCTTATTTTCTGATCTTTGACAACTAAAAATGGAGAAGTAGAGCACTCACCATAGCCCAAGAGAATGGAAGTCATGGAAGCAAGCATTGCGCAACCAAATGCATACTTGTTCTTTCGACGCTTCTCAGGCACTGGCTCCATCACCATTGCTGGATTATGTGTCCCAGAACCATTAGATGTGACGCTATTTTCAACCTTCTGATCACCCATTTCTCCAACAAAAGAACCTCAGTTTCTCTACAGAGATTTTCTGTGGAGAGCTGAAGGAAGAATGTTACAGCATACAGAGGAGAAGGTGGCCATGAACAGCAAGTACTCAGAAGCTTGAAAAAAAAAAAAAAAAAAACTAGATAGAAAGAGATTGCAGCAGCTTGATAGAATTTATGAGCTCATGAAATCACATACTCCACATCTACAATTGATAAGAAAATCTCCCAGAGAAGATTCAATCCTCTTAGCAGAACAATTCCTTCTATCACTTGCTCTAAACGGGTGTTGCTGACACCTCCTTAAATTTGGCATATTAAACTAGCGGGCCCTACCTTCAGCTGTCTAGTTTGCAAGCCATATTTGAAAATTAAAAGGAATTGTCAATGGCTGGGGCCTCATGGGTTCCAGCCCACATGGCTGGGTCCAAAAAAAAAAGGAAAAAGAACTGTCAATGAATCAAGATTCTTTATAACAATCAAACTACTGTCCATATTCATTGGGACCGATGACTCTGATTGTCCTGTTTAGAACCATTTCTACTTTATAGGAGCTAAAATTTTACTGTTTTAGTCTGTGTAGAGAGTGGTAATATAAATGACCAGGGTTTTGTGTCTTGGAGGGCCAACCTGGATCCATGTTTGTGGCCAGTGATAAGATCTTTATTTGGATCGCTGTTGTCGTTTGCATACAATAAAAACGCGATACAGGATGCATTTAGATATAAGTTGGGTCAAGGATTAAAACCTACAATCATAGAAATGTGATACAGGATGCATTTAGATATAAGTTGGGTCAGGGATTAAAACCTACAATCATAAAAATGCGATACAGGATGCATTTAGATATAAGTTGGGTCAAGGATTAAAACCTACAACCATTAAAATGTGATACTGGATGCATTGATTAAAACCTACAATCATAAAAATGCGATACAGGATGCATTTAGATATAAGTTGGGCCAAGGATTAAAACCTACAATCAAAATTTGGTAACAGAGACAAAAAGCCCAAAAATCTTCTTATTGTTCAATTAGGATATATATGATTTCAAATTAAGAGTAAGAATTTTGACATATATGAGTATGAAATGTGGGAATCTTGAAACTTCCTATTGAATAGTATTTTTGAGGATTTTACCTGAAAAATCACCATAAATGCGGACTATACCAAAAAGACCCTCTTAGTTTTCCTCACAAGAAAATGGTCTCCTTGGAACCACTTCCGATTATTTATTTATTTATTTATTTTTATATTTCTTTTTATTGAAAACAGGGGAGGGTGGATATGTTGGATCCTTTAAAACACAAAAATCCTAGTTTTCCCCTTATCCTCCTCTCTTCCCCAAATCCATTGGGGTTCGTGTTTGTATGTTAAATTAATCTTTAGTCCTTGTCTCATGATTATTGTAGGTGCAGAAAATAATGACCCACAATAAGGGGGAGCCTTAGAGGACTTATCCGAGAAGATGATGACTGGGAATGACTGGGTACCGTCCGAAAGCCTGAAAAGAGAAGCAAACGATCAAAGGACCCTGGCCTGGGCGGCGCAAGGCTCTCCGATGCCAAAGTCAGTGTAGGAACTGGAACAATGGAAGGAGAGGAAGAAGAGAGGCAGAGTAACAGCTCTAGGTGTGAAATTGTGCGTACCTTTGATGGTGGTTTGAGCCTCTATTTATAGAGTTTGGGACGTATCTTTGGGAGATATCGTGGTGTGGGTCTCATGATTCGACTGGGAAGTCATGATCAGCCCACGTTGCCATAAATGCGGTCCAATCCAGCCCACTCTGCATTAAATGCGCGTCGGATCAGCCCACGTCGCATTTAATGCGCGTCTTGTTGGGCCAGATCGTGTTGGACGCCTTTGGCGGTAGGGGATCGTGGGATCTGCCCTCGGGCCTTGCCCTGATGTGGCCTCAGCCGCTAGATGTCGTGTCTGTCCCACTAGCTCGTGCCCCTATCCCTCCACGTGCCTGGTGACGTGGGGGATGAGGGGCGTGAGTGGAGACTCTTTCTAGCTTCGGCTTCCATCCCGGCTTCTTCAGCCGAGGTGGAGGTTTCTGCCGAGATGGCGCCTGGGGTGGGCCAGTTCGGCGCTAGTGGCCCGGAGCCGCCTGACTTCGGCCGGACCTCCTGCCCTGGTGGCCGGGGTGAGCTTGGTGCCACGTGGATAGCACGCGGATGGCACGTGAGAGTGCTTAGTCTCATCTGATGGCTGTGATTAGTGTAATCCTGGGGTTTCTGGAAATCTCCCCACACAATTATATATATAAGTCTCTCTCTCTCGCAGCTTTTAATGGCCTTGATTATTTGATTTTCTGTTGGATAAATAACAGGGGAAATGTGGATGGTTTTGGGGTTTTGGTCATGATATGGGCATGTGGACACTTCAATTGATTTGTTGATTTGCCTGGTTGAAAATGCAACATGTACTGTAAAACCCAGTTGTGGATATCTACTGTATTGGTTCAATCATATTATTGTCACAGTTGTATTAGTAGTAAATGGAAAAGGGGGTTATTTTTCTGATTCCATTAATCATTTATGGATCTGTAATTTGAAGAGTAGTAGCCCATAGGACCCCCTATGTTTTGATCTGTGTGGTCCCATTGCAATCAATATGACTCAAAGGGCCATTAATCTTTAGGATGAGGGAATGGTCTTTTTAGAAGATGGCATGCTAGTTTTTTTTTTTTTTTTTTTTTTTTGGCAGAAAAGAGATGGCATGTTAGTTAGCTGTTGATATGCGTTACTAAACGAGTAGTGTGTGATAAGGTATGGTATTATGGTCTTTTTACATCCCAAGCATGTTTGTCGCTTCTGTTCTAGTTCATTGGCACTTTACTCTGCATAATTAAAATTTTATAGACTAATTTGTTATTAGACCATACAGACTATTTTGACTTGCAAACCCCATTAGATTTGGGAAAGAAATGACGAAGAAGATGAGAGGAAAACTAGGGTTTTCGCATTTTAAAGGACCCAGCCCTTCCTGTTTTAGAGAAGGTCGATATCGACACAGATCTCATATCACACAAAAACTAAGAGGCCCTGTTTGGTGTAGTCTGCATCTAAAGTAATTTTTCTAATAAATTCTCATTATTTTATATTATTTTTAAATATACTTTTCCAGCTTAATATATAGACTACAGTTTTATATGGGAGGGTATGCATGTTTTAAAAGTTATTTTTGTTAACATTGTTTTATACTGTAATGAAATTATAAGTTCTTACATTTAGAACATTAAATGTAATTTTATATTCAATTATTCAAGTGATGTAGAAAGTCTTCTAAAAAATTGTCGTACTATATGCATATTATTTATATATGTAAACGAGGGACTCCCTCAGCTAAGCGTCGATGCTCCAAAACACATGGTGGGGCTCGTGTTGATTGATCTGACTGGCATGAAATAGGGACCCTCTCAATAATCACAAATTCCGCATTTGGCACCCATATGAGAGAACGTGGCAGTCAATATCGCATGTGCACTCGTTTTGGACGGTTAAAACTTGTTGTCTGTGGGTCAAGTGGGGGCCATGATGATCAGAGTCCCCATCACCATCCAATGGCCATTTTGGGAGAGATCTTTCAATCCCACCTCCCGCTCCATCCCCAGTCCATGAGCGCTAAACATATACTAGTTTGTTTTAAAAAGATTTTTAGTATTAGTCTATGTCTTTGAATAATATGGTGTGTGAGACATTAAAAAAAAATCATATATACATGTATCATTCACAGTAAGAGAACTCACCAATAATGATCTGGATTAGGGATCAGCGAACTTACTAAATAGGGTCTGTTTAGGAATTTGGCCAAAAATCAATCTAATCAAATCATCATCACCTTATACTTTTGGATCTTATCAGCCCTTCTATTAGTGCTATTGTTATTGAGACTAAATCCAACAATGGATGAGAATCTAATAAGAAGTGTTGTTGTTAATAAGAGTAGGGCGTGTGCGAGAGTTTAGATCATGAAAGTTGAACAAATTAGTATGGAGAAAAAACGACTTGTTCTTTTGATTATAAGAGAAACTTGAATACTAATAGTTTTTACAATGTGTTTCTTAACAAAGCGCCTTCTTGAAAGAAAGATATATCGCTGATAAATATGTAATTGCTCTTGAAAGTTTGCACTATTTTAAGACAAAGAACAAAAAATAGTTGAAAGGGTTGAAATTATAGGCATGACAAAAGGTTACGGATGAAGTAGGATTTTACTGCGGGTCTCATGAGGATTTTGTTTAAATTATCTGAGAATACATATTACCTACGTCCTATTAGAGAATAATATTGAAGAGATACTATGGTGGTAAGGGCATTGGTGATGAGGGTAATAATGGTGGTGGTGGTGATGGTGGCCTGGCGGCGGCAGTGGTGGCAGGGTTGGAACTAGCGGGGGTGGCAAGGGCCATGGCCCCCTCTGGTGATGCGAAACTCCGGTGGCGGACGAGGGTGGACGATGACTTGAGTGCAGGTCGTGCACCAATTATAACATGGAAATCAGTAAGAAAGGAATTGAAGAAACAGTTCCTGCCATGTAATGTCACATGGATTGCTCGTGAGACTCTTCGAAAACTCAAACAAACTGGTCCGGTCCGTGACTATAAGAAACAGTTTTCGTCCCTCATGTTAGATATCAAAAATATGTCAGAGGATGATAAACTGTTTAACTTCATGTCTGGACTACAGGGCTAGGCGCAGGCAGAGTTACGAAGGCAGGGAGTCAAGGACTTGCCATCTGCCATAGCTGCTGCGGAAGCTTTGGTAGATTTCAAAGCTGGAAAATCCAAGAACAACAACAAAGGTGGTTCAAAGAAGGGCAAGAAGAAAAATGGTGACGGTGGTAGTAAGGAGAAACAGCTACAGAACGGAAATCAGCAGGGAAAGTCTTTCAAGGCAAACTCTGGCTGTTTCATTTGCAGAGGTCCCCATCGGGCTCGTGATTGTCCAAAGAAGGAAAAACCGAATGCCCTTGTTGCGGAGGAGGAGCGAAAGCCAGATGAATCTAGTAGGGTCAATCCTCTGTAACTTCTGAATGCAATTAAGAGTGAAGGACCCCCTCAGACCAACAGCCTGATCTGTGTAAAAGTGGCGTTGAATGGGAATTCAGCATCAGCAATGGTGGACACAGGTGCCACTCACAACTTCTTTGCTGAACGAGTGTTGCCTCGACTTGGTCTTCCCTTGACTAAAGGCCAAAGTCGAATGAAGGCAGTGAATTCAGAGGCAAAACCCATAACTGGAATGGCCAATGATGTGACTCTAAGGATAGGTCAGTGGTCTAGTCTCTGTAATTTTATGATTGTACCCCTAGATGACTTTGAAGTGATTCTGGGAATTGACTTCTTTGTCAAAGCAAAAGTGGCTATTATGCCACACTTGGGAGGAATCTTTATTGGTGACGAACACTGCCCTTGCTTCGTCCCAAAGATCAAAGAACCTGAGACGATTCAGGTATTATCTGCCTTACAGATCAAGGATGGTTTATGGAAAGGCCATCTAACCATATTGGCAACATTAATGCAACCAGAAAGCAATTCAGATGACTGTCCAGCAGAAGTTCAGTCACTGTTAGGGGAATTTGTTGATGTTATGCCCCCAGAATTACCACAAGAGTTGCCCCCACGACGTGATGTGGACCATCATATCGAGTTGAGCACAGACTCCTTACAGGATGGCCCCTTCCGAATTGGCTGAACTCAGGAGGCAATTGGATGAACTACTGAATGCTGGTTTCATCCAACCATCCAAAGCTCCCTACGGTGCACCAGTGCTGTTCCAGAAGAAGAAGGATGGAGCTCTCCAGATGTGTGTTGATTACCGTGCTCTCAATAAAATAACGGTTAAGAATAAATACCATGTTCCCTTAGTAGCAGATTTGTTTGATCGGTTGTCCAAGGCAACGATCTTCAGCAAACTGGATTTACGATCCGGTTATTGGCAGGTGTGAATTGCGGAAGGAGATGAACCGAAGACAGCTTGTGTAACACGTTATGGTTCTTTTGAATTCCATGTAATGCCATTTGGCTTAACAAATGCGCCTACTACTTTCTGTACTTTAATGAATAATGTGTTTCATGATTATATTGATCCTTTTGTGGTTGTTTATCTTGATGACATTGTAGTATATAGTGGTTCATTAGATGAACACCCGGACCACCTTAGGAAGGTGCTGTCCACATCGAGAGAACATCAGTTGTATGTAAAACCTGAGAAGTGTGAATTTGACTACGCCCAAATCACTTTCCTAGGACATATAATTTGTAAAGGGGAGGTGAAAATGGATTCTAAGAAGATACAGGCAATAATAGATTGGCATGCACCCAAAAAAGTGACTGAACTAAGGTCCTTCTTGGGGTTGGCCAATTACTACAGACGCTTCATCGAGGGATATTCTCGAAAGGTTGCAGTCCTGGCTGACCTTTTGAAGAAAGATAGACCATGGAACTGGTCTGAAAGATGCCAGAAGTGCTTTGATCGGTTGAAGCACTGGGTGTCTACGGAACCCATATTAAAACTGCCTGACTTTGAGAAGTCTTTTGAAGTCCACACTGATGCTTCTGATCGTGCGATTGGTGGTGTTCTTATGCAAGGAGAACACCATGTTGCATTTGAGAGCCGCAAATTGAATGAAACTGAGCAGTGTTACTCCACCCATGAGAAGGAGATGACGGCAGCAGTGCACTGTCTAAGGACACGGAGACACTATACCTGCTAGGTGCAAAATTTATTGTGCGAACAGACAATTCAGCAACCAGTTTCTTTCTTACACAGAAAAAGTTGATGCCGCAACAAGCTCGATGGCAGAAATTTTTGGCAGAGTTTGATTATGAGATGAAGTATAAAACAGGCAAAAGCAACGTCGTTGCAAATGCATTAAGTCGCAACCTAGGTCCCAAATCATATATTAACTCGTTGGTACGAGTTGAGGGGACCATGTTGGACAGGATTAAGACTGAAACAGCAATGGATCAGGTGACTGGTCGACTGCTTAAGCAAGTTGCTGAAGGCATAACCAGGAAGTTTTGGGTAGAGGAAGGAGTTCTCTATGCCAAGGGTCATCGTCCCTTCGTGCCACTGACTAGGGGTCTGCAGAAAGAATTATTGAAAGTTCAAGAAACTCATGACTCCCCTTGGGCTGGTCATCCAGGTCAAGAACGTTCATTGGCACTGCTGTCTCGAAGCTATTACTGGCCACGAATGGAGAATGACGTGGAACAGTATGCAAAGACGTGTCTTGTTTGTCAGCAAGACAAGATAGAACAGAAGAAAGTGGCAAGACTACTGGAGCCACTGCCCATTCTAGAGAGACCGTGGATGAGCCTCTCCATGGATTACATCGTCAATCTTCCTAAGATAGATAATTGTAGATCGATTATTGTTGTGGTGGACCGTTTCTCTAAATATGTGACGTTCATAGCAGCACCGCATGCTGTTTCTACAGAGAATACGGCCAAACTCTTCTTCAAAAACATTATCAAACTGTGGGGCATTCCTTTAGACATCGTGTCTGACAGAGACGCACGATTCACTGGTAGGTTTTGGGCTGCGTTGTTTGAGTTGATTGGCACTCAACTCAAATTCTCCACAAGCAATCATCCGTAAACAGATGGACAGACGAAGCGGACAAATGGCATGTTGGAAGAATATCTACGACACTATGTTACTGCAAATCCAAAAAATTAGGTAGATCTGCTGGATACAGTGCAGTTCTGCTACAATCTGCATCGCAGTTCAACAATAGGTACTAGCCCGTTTGAGTTGGCAACAGGCCAACAGCCTCTGGCCCCTCATGAAGTCGCCAAGCAGAAATCTCAGGGAAGCTGCCCTGCTGCTTACAGATTTGTACGAGAGAGGACAGAATTAGTTGAAAGTGCAAGGGACTGTCTTGAAAGAGCAGTCTACAAAATGAAGAAGTGGGAAGACAAAAATCAATGTTCAGAGAATTCTAGGTTGGGGACAAGGTAATGCTGAAGCTTACACCCCATATTTGGAAGAAAATTAGAGCCTCGGAGGTCCATAGGGGACTGATTCCAAGGTATGATGGACCTTTTCAAGTTGTCCTAAAAGTGGGTAAATTAGCATATAGACTGAGTCTACCTGAAAGAATCAAGGTACATCAAGTCTTTCATGTTAGTTTTCTCAAGCCCTATCATGAAGATCCAAGTGATGCAAGTCGAGGTGTGTCTCGGAGGGCGCCACCCACAATTCATGCTCAGTTTAATCGCAAAATTCAGAAGATTTTGGCAGACAAAACTGAGGGCGAAGGCAAAAAGAATCGGAGGATAAGTTACTTGGTACAATGGGAGGGTGCTGAAGAGAGTGAAGCTTCTTGGGAGAAGGGGACCACTTAGTGGCAATTTGAAAAGGAGATTATTGAGTATCTAACTAAAAAACGGATGAGGTCGTCCGCGGCTTAGGTGGGGGAGGGTTGTTAGCCCCTAAAAAGCTAAAGCTGCGTTGGTGCACAAATGGTGCGGTGGGTTGGGCAGTTATAGACTCAACCATTGCACAAACAGTTCATTTGTGCATATGGACTGTGTTTTTGGAAGTTCACTGGTGAACATTAATACCTTGGTGCAGATGAGTATTGCCTCTCGGTCACTGGTGTGATGGACGTGCACGACGTGTTGTGCTGCACATGGTGTGTGCAGTGTTGTACTGCACGTGGTAAGTGCAGTCATCGTGTTGCGAAGATTGACAGTGTACACGCAGTGCTGTGTTGCTGTGAGCAACGTCATTCACGTGCTCTAGTTGCTGCGAGCGACGACGTGCAGGTGCTGCAGGTGCTGCGGTCGACGTCGTGCAGGTGCTGCTGCAGCAGATTTAACCACTCGACCAACCATGTGTTTTCTAGGAACAAATGCATGTTTAATGTTTTGAATACATGTTAAACATGTTGAACAATCAGTGTGTGAAAGGATTTGTGCATTGGGGTCCTGGAAGTGGTCAAAAACTTCATTTCGTCAATCTCAGACTTTTATACCCAGGAGGTGAAAAACAATGGGTGGCACATACCTCTACTACGTAGGATGTATGCCTGTGGGATGGAAAAATGGACGGTGAACACTGTTGGTGCACGATTTGCATTGTGTAGCATACCAATGACCTTGGTGGGACATTGGTGCGACTCGGATGGAAAATTGGTGCGTGGGACCCACTCCCTCGTGCCTGGGCCCATGTGGTCAGAACGAAAGAAGTCTGGTTGCATGCTGTGGTGCCTCCCTTGGATTGGTGCTGAGGTGTGTTGCTTGTGAGGATGCTTAGTTAATGTGGCAGCCATGTGTACAGCAGTTATGCAGTTAGCATGGCGGTTGAGGGTTTGATGTTGCAGCCACACGTGCAGCAGTTATGCGGTTGCATTGGCTGACTAGCAGATGATGTGGACCAATGGTTGGAAGACAAGTTGCTTCTAACTTCAGACAATAACTGTTCTCAAGTAGTTGGTCCGAAATGGTGTTGGCACACCCTAATTGGTCCAAGTTGGCAACAGTTATCCTTGTTGGCAAGCAGTGATTGCTCAGGCTTCCTTATAAATGTCTGCGAGGTTTGAACACTGCAGACAGAGGAGGAGATTCGAGACTAACTTGTAATTGTAGCAACTGAGTGTAAACAATTGTAAGAGTTGTACGTAATTCCCAGTTTTGATTAATAAGAGAAACAGGCTGGTGCCTAATTAATCAATAGTTGTGTTGTCCCTTCTGCTCTTGCATTTCTGTGAGTGTGTTGTGTGGTTGTTGATAGGCTGACTAAGAGAAATCTTAGTGCTGTGCGGTGTATTCTTAGTGCGAGAAATTTACCCTGTGACAAGCCTGACCAATCACTCCTTGCCAACAAGGATAACTGTTGCCAACTTGGACCAATTAGGGTGTGCCAACACCATTTCAGACCAACTGCTTGAGAACAATTATTGTCAGCGGTTAGAAGCAATTTGCCTTCCAACCATTGGTCCACATCATCTGCCAGTCAGCCAATGCAACCGCATAACTGCTGCACGTGTGGCTGCCACATCAAACCCTCAACCGCCATGCTAATTGCATAACTGGTGTACACGTGGCTGCCACATTAACTAAGCATCCTCACAAGCAACACACCTCAGCACCAATCCAAGGGAGGCACCACAGCATGCAACCGGACTTCTTTCGTTCGGACCACGTGGGCCCAGGCATGAGGGAGTGGGTCCCACGCACCAATTTTCCATCCGAGTCCCAACAATGTCCCACCAAGGTCATTGGTATGCTACACAGTGCAAATCGTGCACCAACAGGGTCCACCATCCATTTTTCCATCCCACAGGCATACCTCCTACATAGTAGAGGTATGTTCCACCAATTGTTTCTCACCTCCTGGGTATAAACGTCTGAGATTGACGAAATGGAGTTTTCGACCACTTCCCGGACCCCAGTGCACAAATCCTTTCACACACTGATTGTTCAACATGTTTAACATGTATTCAAAACATTAAACATGCATTTGTTCCTAGAAAACACATGGTTGGTCGAGTGGTTAAATCTGCTGCACACAGCACCTACACGACGTCAACCGCAACACCTGCACGTCGTTGCTCGCAGCAACCACAGCACGCTAACGACGTTGCTCACAGCAACACAGCACTGCGTGTACACTGTCAATCTTCGCAGCACGACGACTGCACTTACCACATGCAGTACAACACTGCACACACCATGTGCAGCACAGCACGTCGTGCACGTCCATCACACCAGCGACCGAGTGGCAATACTCATCCGCACCAAGGTATTAATGTTCACCAGTGAACTTCCAAAACATAGTCCATATGCACAAATGAACTGTTTGTGCAATGGTTGAGTCTATAACTGCCCAACCCACCGCACCATCTGCGCACCAATGCAGCTTTAGCTTTTTAGGGGCTAACAACCCTCCCCCACCTAAGCCGCGGACGACCTCGTCCGTTTTTGAGCCAGATACTCAATAATCTCCTTTTCGAATTGCCACAAAGTGGTCCCCTTCTCCCAAGAAGCTTCACTCTCTTCAACACCCTCCCATTGTACCAAGTAACTTGTCATCCGATTCTTTCTGCTTTCGCCCTCAGTTTTGTCTACCAAAATCTTCTGAATTTTGCGATTAAACTGAGCACGAATTGTGGGTGGCGCCCTCCGAGACACACCTCGACTTGCATCACCTGGATCTTCATGATAGGGTTTGAAAAAACTAACATGAAAGACTGGATGTACCTTGATTCTTTCAGGTAGACTCAGTCTATATGCTAATTTGCCCACTTTTAGGACAACTTCAAAAGGTCCATCATACCTTGGAATCAGTCCCCTATGGACCTCCGAGGCTCTAATTTTCTTTCAAATCTGGGGTGTAAGCTTCAGCATCACCTTGTCCCCAACCTGGAATTCTCTGAACATTTGATTTTTGTCTGCCCACTTCTTCATTTTGTAGACTGCTCTTTCAAGACAGTCCCTTGCACTTTCAACTAATTCTGTCCTCTCTCGTACAAATCTGTAAGCAGCAGGGCAGCTTCCCTGAGATTTCTGCTTGGCGACTTCATGAGGGGCCAGAGGCTGTTGGCCTGTTGCCAACTCAAACGGGCTAGTACCTATTGTTGAACTGCGATGCAGATTGTAGCAGAACTGCACTGTATCTAGCAGATCTACCCAATTTTTTGGATTTGCAGTAACATAGTGTCGTAGATATTCTTCCAACATGCCATTTGTCCGCTCCGTCTATCCATCTGTTTGCGGATGATTGCTTATGGAGAACTTGAGTTGAGTGCCAATCAACTCAAACAACGCAGCCCAAAACCTACTAGTGAATCGTGCGTCTCTGTCAGACACGATGTCTAAAGGAATGCCCCACAGTTTGATAATGTTTTCGAAGAAGAGTTTGGCCGTATTCTCTGCAGAAACAGCATGCGGTGCTGCTATGAACGTCGTATACTTAGAGAAATGGTCCACCACAACAATAATCGATCTACAATTGTCTATCTTAGGAAGATTGACGATGTAATCCATGGAGAGGCTCATCCACAGTCTCTTTGGAATGGGCAGTGGCTCCAGTAGTCTTCCACTTTCTTTCGTTCTGTATTGTCTTGCTGACAAACAAGACACGTCTTTACATACTGTTCCACATCATTCTCCATTCGTGGCCAGTAATAGCTTCGAGACAGCAGCGCCAATGAACGTTCTTGACCTGGATGACCAACCCAAGGGGAGTCATGAGTTTCTTTCAATAATTCTTTCCGCAGGCCCCCAGTCAGTGGCACGAAGGGACGATGACCCTTGGCATAGAGAACTCCTTCCTCTATCCAAAACTTCCTGGTTATGCCTTCAGCAACTTGCTTAAGCAATCGACCAGTCACCTGATCCTTCGTTGTTTCAGTCTTAATCCTGTCCAACATGGTCCCCTCAGCTCGCACCGACGAGTTAATATATGATTTGGGACCTAGGTTGCGACTCAATGCAATTGCCTCCTGAGTGCTTCAGCCGATCAAAGCACTCCTAGTATCTTTCAGACCAGTTCCATGGTCTATCTTTCTTCCAAAGGTCAGTCAGGACTGCAACCTTCCGAGAATATCCCTCGATGAAGCGTCTGTAGTAATTGGCCGACCCCAAGAAGGACCTTAGTTCAGTCACTTTTTGGGGTGCATGCCAATCTGTTATTGCCTGTATCTTCTTAGAATCCATTTTCACCTCCCCTTTACAAATTATATGTCCTAGGAAAGTGATTTGGGTGCAGCCAAATTCACACTTCTCAGGTTTTACATACAACTGATGTTCTCTCAATGTGGACAGCACCTTCCTAAGGTGGTCCAGGTGTTCATCTAATGAACCACTATATACTATAATGTCATCAAGATAAACAACCACAAAACGATCAATATAATCACGAAACACATTGTTCATTAAAGTACAGAAAGTAGCAGGCGCATTTGTTAAGCCAAATGGCATTACATGGAATTCAAAAGAACCATAGCGTGTTACACAAGCTGTCTTTGGTTCATCTCCTTCCGCAATTCGCACCTGCCAATAACCGGATCGCAAATCCAGTTTGCTGAAGATCGTTGCCTTGGACAACCGATCGAACAAATCTGCTATTAAGGTAACATGGTATTTATTCTTAACCGTTATTTTATTGAGAGCACGGTAATCAACACACATCCGGAGAGCTCCATCCTTCTTCTTCTGGAACAGCACTGGTGCACCGTAGGGAGCTTTGGATGGTTGGATGAAACCAGCATTCAGTAGTTCATCCAATTGCCTCCTGAGTTCAGCCAATTCGGAAGGGGCCATCTTGTAAGGAGTCTGGGCTGGGGGTCGAGTTCCACGCGTCAACTCGATATGATGGTCCACAGCACATCGTGGGGGTAACTCTTGTGGTAATTCTGGGGGCATAACATCAGCAAATTCCCCTAACAGTGACTGAACTTCTGCTGGACAGTCATCAGAATTGCTTTCTGCTTGCACTAATGTTGCCAATATGGTTAGATGGCCTTTCCGTAAACCATCCTTGATTTGTAAGGCAGATAATACCTGAATCGTCTCAGGTTCTTTGATCTTTGGGACGAAGCAAGGGTAGTGTTCGTCACCAATAAAGATTCCTCCCAAGTGTGGCATAATCGCCACTTTTGCTTTGACGAAGAAGTCAATTCCCAGAATCACTTCAAAGTCATCTAGGGGTACAATCATAAAATTACAGAGACTAGATCACTGACCTATCCTTAGAGTCATATCATTGGCCATTCCAGTGATGGGTTTTTCCTCTGAATTCACTGCCTTTATTCGACTTTGGCCTTTAGTCAAAGGAAGACCAAGTCGAGGCAACACTCGTTCAGCAAAGAAGTTGTGAGAGGCACCTGTGTCCACCATTGCTGATGCTGAATTCCCATTCAACGCCACTTTTACATAGATCAGGCTGTTGGTCTGAGGGGGTTCTTCACTCTGAATTGCATTCAGAAGTTACAGAGGATTGACCCTACTAGATTCATCCGGCTTTCGCTCCTCCTCCGCAACAAGGGCATTCCGTTTTTCCTTCTTTGGACAACCACGAGCCCGATTGTGACCTCTGTAAATGAAACAACCAGAGTCTGCCTTGAAAGACTTTCCCTGCTGATTTCCATTCTGTGGCTGTTCCTCCTTACTGCCACCGTCACCATTTTTCTTCTTGCCCTTCTTTGAACTACCTTTATTGTTGTTCTTGGATTTTCCAGCATCATTATTCTCTGCTTTGGCTGCTTTGAAATCTACCAAAGCTTCCGCAGCAGCCATGGCAGATGGCAAGTCCTTGACTCCCTGCCTTCGTAACTCTGCCTGCGCCCATCCCTGTAGTCCTGACATGAAGTTAAACAGTTTATCATCCTCTGACATGTTTTTGATATCTAACATGAGGGACGAAAATTGTTTCACATAGTCACGGACCGGACCAGTTTGTTTGAGTTTTCGAAGAGTCTCACGAGCAATCCATGCGACATTACATGGTAGGAATTGTTCCTTCAATTCCTTTCTTAGTGATTCCCATGTTATAATTGGTACATGATCTGCACTCAAGTCATCGTCCACCCTCGTCCGCCACCAGAGTTTCGCATCACCAGATAAGTACATACTGGTGATTGTGACTCTTTCTTCTTCGGGAATATGGGCAGCAGAGAAATACTATTCCATATCCCACAAGATCGAAATTCTCCAGTTCCTTCGCATTGCGGGCACCAGCAAAGGGTTTTGGTTCTGGAACCTTAACCCTCCTATTCTCTTTTGTAGAACCACTGGTTCGAATGGCTCTCTTGAAGAGAGTCATTTCATCACAGTAAGACTCCATTTGTTCCTTGAAGAAGTCTGTGGTTGATTGCATTGTTAGGGATTTTGTGTATTGCAATTTGATGGATGCATTATCATTTTAATCATCATTTGAATTTTCATACATGCATTGATTTAGAAAATCTTGAAATCTAATTTTCTACATGCATTGTTTTTAAATATTGTAAATCTTATAGTTTGTGCCTGTTTTGGATTTAAATCTTGGATGCATTTGTTTTTAAAAATAATTTATAAATCAAGCTAGCCAATGTTTTAAAGTTTCAAATCTATTATGGCATTTTATGTTTCATGATTTTAAAGCACTTGGATTGGTTTAAATCATGTTTCCATGCTTGGTTAAATGGCCCAAAAATCCCCTCTAGAAAATACTTTAAAATATGTAAAGTTGGGATTTTTGTCTAAGGCTGTCGGTCAACCGATATCATGGTGTCGGTCAACCGACAGTGGAACCGAGGCCAATTGATAACCTCTGCCGGTCCCATTTTTAGAGAGCTTCATTTAAGATTTTCTCTGTCGGTCAGTTCATCGGTTCTTGTCGGTCAACCGACAGTGCATAAAATTTCAAACCGAAGACTCGTCGGTTCCAAAACCAGACAGCAATATTTTCAATATTTTTGTGCTGTCGGTTCATATGTCGGTTCCTTGTCGGTCAACCGACAAATGAGGGTCAACCGACAGATGTATAACGGTCAGAAAACTTTTGAAAACATGACCGTTGCTTAGTGACCGTTGAGGTGTCGGTCGACCGACACCTACCTATCGGCTGACCGACAGGTATCCGTTGGCAGCTTTTTTCTATAAAAGCAAGCTCATTCCTTTGGCCAAAGTTGATGAATTTTAAGCCCTTCTTGAGGAGATTTGAGGCCAAAGAAAGGGGAAGAGCTAAGGAAGGCTAATGAGCCATTAGGAAAAGCTAATGCTTGGATTAATGAAATTAAACCACCAAGTAAGCTTTGTCTTTTATTAATCATATATTTTATGCTTTGGTTAATCTTTGGTAAATGATTTTAGCATATAAACTATGATGTGTAGAATCCATTACATCATTTAATCTTTGGTTTATTTGTGTTGGATTCTTCACTTTGATCTCAAACCAAGTTTTGCTTTTTAAAGTTACATTAATCATGCATTGCCAAAACATTTGAGTTATTTGATAGCATGATCAATATGCTTGTTTGAAATCTCTTTGTTGTTTTCATACATTTAAACCTTAGTTAAATTAGTTTTTGAAAACAACATTGCACATGCATCACTTGATTAGTCTTAATCATTTTCATATAACTTGTGATCTTTAGATTTTCATATCATTCACAAGTTTCTAATTGTTCAAGTGATTTGCATTTGACTTCAATCATATCTTTTATGTGCTTTAAACTTTGAAATGCTTTAAGCATAAAATTCATTGGACTTAATTTTATCTTGATTCAAGTTCTACACACACACACACACCTCATGAGCATTCATCTTTGCATTTCTTAGTGTGTTGTGTGAGTTTGTTTTACAATTTCATATCTGCCTATTTAGAGGCAATTTATTTGAGCTTAAATTGTAATCTCTTAGAGTGTTTAGTCAAGACACTTTCTTTGAGAGAAATCTTTTGCTTGTAAGGTTATTGCTTAGCCATATAAAAGCATTGTGTATAGGTTGTTATTTAGCCTAGAAAAACAACATTGTAAGGTTATTGCTTATCATTGGAAAGCATATTGTAGAGGTTATTGCTTAACCTTTTGAAAAACATAATAGTGAAAATCCGGTGGGGTGTTGAGTCACAAGCCGGTAGTGGATGTAGGCATTGAGGCATGAAGGTTTTTTTTTAGGACCCACTAGAATAAATTACTAGTTCTAATTTAACCAATCAATGCAGCGGAAATAAACCAATCAGACAGAACTAGCAAATAAATCTACCAAGCAGTCACCACAAGAAGGCAGACACAAATTTTACCGTGGAAACCTTTTTCGGGAGAAAAACCACGAACCAGAAATCAAGAGTTCACGAACAGTTTACAAGATATACTCACAAGCTCCTGTACCTCAGTCTGTACCTCGACCTCAGGACTGTAGTTGTTCTTGCACAGAATCCACTAACACGACTTCCACCGTGCACCGTTCTCCTTACATGATCTCCTCGCACCTTGTCCACAAAGATGATCAATCTTCTACAAGAGAGTAGAAGCAACAGAACCTTTTAGAGCAGCCCTTCAGAACAATCTCTCAATGGCTCTAGAGAAACAAGGAATCTCTCTTAGGATATCTCTACTCAGATCAAGAGAGAATTAACTTCTTGTGTGTCTTATTTGGGTTGAGAGAAACACCCAATAAATAGGCCTAAGTTCGTGCTTAAGACTCCTAGAAATAATCTCATCAGGAAAGAAGTCCCTTTGCAACTCCTGAAAAGAGTTTTGAACGAACTTGAACTCCTGCGCCCAGCTCGCTATAGCGAGCATTAGTCTCGCTATAGCGAGACCTGCTACTGTCCACGCCTGACGAAATTCTCTGTCAAGTGTGTTTTGGCCTAACCACTTCTTCTGATGCCATATCACTTCTTCTGACATCATGCCAACTAAAAAAACATTCTAACAATCTCCCCCTTTTGGCAATTCTTGGACAAAATCCCCTAGAAAAATACAATTTGATCTACCCAAAAGTAAAACCCAAAATACATTAAATTTCAAAATAAAAAAAAATTCAGCACTATAGATCTTGTATTGCCTTTGCTTGTAAAGCTCCCCTTAGTTCCATTCTTCTCCCCCTATTTTTGTCCATTATTGACAAATAAATATTATCATGCAGCTTCTGTCAACCTGGATGCAGTAGCTCCCCTTCAATATTGACTCCCCCTCAGAAAGATCTTCGTATCAGCACTGGGGTGGGGGCTTGATCTTGCAGATCAGAGGTGATGAAGCTTAGGCACACACACTTGTAAATTTAAATATTTCAGCAAAGTGTGTACCAATACAGAAGAGAGGTCTTCTTTCTTGACCTAGACAGCTTTGGTATTCTTCTTTTTCAGCTCAGCCTTCTGCGTTGTCTATTGCTTTTGATTCGGTAAACTTTGCAGCTTGTCGCAATGGGGTCGAATGTGTCCTTTAATTCCACAATGATGACAAGTGGGGATTCGTTCAGGACGTAACACATTCTGCTTCTTTGGAGCTTTCTTTGCAACACTAACAACCGGATTAGTAATAACTGAATTTTTAACAAAATAATTTTTACCTTTGGCATTTGAAGCGGATGCTCCATCAGCGTAGCCAATACCATGCTTATCAGTGTTTGCCTTTTGGCTGCACAAGATGTCATCTAATTTTCTCGATCCAGTGTTCATCATATTCATTGAAGCTTTAGCAGTGTCTAACTCAGATAGAACCATCTTGAGTTTTCCATTCAGATCAGAATTCTCTGCTTTCAAAGTCTTCATATCAGAATCAAGTAAGTCACACTTTTGTGATTCTGCAGTCAATCTGTCAGCCAACTTGTTATTTTCATCCTCCAATTTTGTACTTTTGTAAGTGAATCTGCAAGTTCAGCTTTCAAGGAGGAATTCTGCTCTTCAGACATTTGCCAATTAATAGCAAATTTTTTATTCACTTTAACCATCTTCATGGTTTTCTTGAAAAGTGTTTCATATTCAGCTTTCCAATCTGGTTCTTCCTCTGACTCAGTATCGTGATCAGTCTCAGCTTCAGAAGAAACATAGGAAGCAACAGAACTAGAAGTTGCCATAAAAGCAATAAACTTCCCCTTGCCAGTGTCAAACTTGTCAGACTCAGGATTTTCATCATTCTCATCAGAAGTGTCATCTTCCCAAGTAGTATTCAGGGCCTTCTTTTGAGATTTTTTGTTTCCGCAATCATTACCAATGTGTCCATAGCCTTGACACTCATAACATTGAATCCCTTTAAAAGATTTCTTCTTTCCATAATTTTTAGGGATCTTCACATTGGTTTTCTGTCCCTTCATAAAAAGCTTAAATTGCTTCATGAATTGTACAGCAACTTGGGGATCAATTTCCTCTGAATCGGAATCTGAATCACTTGCAGCTTTCTTATATGATTCATTGGACGCTTTTCTTGAATGATTCCTTAAATGCTTTCAAAGCAATACCTTGAGATTTTGTCGTCCCATTAGACCTAAGGTTTGCTTCAAAAGTTTGTAGGTTGCCAACCAACTCATCAACTTCGAGTGTATTCAAATTTTTATTTTCCTCTATGGCCACAACCTTTCCATCAAACCTTTCTGGGAGAGACCTCAAAATCTTTTTCACAATTCTGTTTTCAGGAATTGGTTCTCCCAAAGTAAAGGTATCATTCACAATTGCATTCAGCTTCGAATTAAAATCATCAAAAGTTTTATCATCTTCCATCTTTATGGTTTCGAAGGCTGTATACAATTTCTGAAGTTTCGACTGTTTGACAGTGTCAGTCCATTCATGTACAGTCTGTAGAATATCTCAAGCTTCTTTTGCAGTAGTGCATGTAGAAATTCTACGAAACTCATACATATTAACTCCATTATAAATAGCATTCAAAGCCCTAGAGTTACAAGTGGCAGCCAACTCTTCTTCCTTATTCCATTTATCTTCAGATTTGGGACCAGTTACCCCATCAGCAGTAATAGTGGGCAAAAAAAAGCCATTCTCAATAGATTTTCAAACTTTCAGATCTATGGCTCTCAAAAAGGCAATCATCCTGGCTTTCCAATAAGCATAATTGCTACCATTCAACAGAGGAGGCTTATTGGTTGAAGTGCCTTCACGGTAGATATCCATTCTAGCAATTATGAATCAACACAATAAAATAGTGTAACCCGCTCTGATACCACGTAAAGGTTTTTTTTTAGGACCCACTAGAATGAATTACTAGTTCTAATTTAACCAATCAATGCAGCGGAAATAAACCAATCAGACAGAACTAGCAAATAAATCTACCAAGCAATCACCACAAGAAGGCAGACACAAATTTTACCGTAGAAACCCTTTCCGGGAGAAAAACCACAAACCAAAAATCAAGAGTTCACGAACAGTTTACAAGATATACTCACAAGCTCCTGTACCTCAGTCTGTACCTCGACCTCAGGACTGTAGTTGTTCTTGCACAGAATCCACTAACACGACTTCCATCGTGCACCGTTCTCCTTACTTGATCTCCTCGCACCTTGTCCACAAAGATGATCAATCTTCTACAAGAGAGTAGAAGCAACAAAACCTTCTAGAGCAGCCCTTCAGAACAATCTCTCAATGGCTCTAGACAAACAAGGAATCTCTCTTAGGATATCTCTACTCATATCAAGAGAGAATTAACTTCTTATGTGTCTTATTTGGGTTGAGAGAAACACCCAATTAATAGGCCTAAGTTCGTGCTTAAGACTTCTAGAAATAATCTCATCAGGAAAGAAGTCCCTTTGCAACTCCTGAAAAGAGTTTTGAACGAACTTGAACTCCTGCGCCCAGCTCGCTATAGCGAGACCTGCTACTGTCCACGCCTAACGAAATTCTCTGTCAAGTGTGTTTTGGCCTAACCACTTCTTCTGATGCCATATCACTTCTTCTGACATCATGCCAACTAAAAAAACATTCTAACAATCTCCCCCTTTTGGCAATTCTTGGACAAAATCCCCTAGAAAAATACAATTTGATCTACCCAAAAGTAAAACCCAAAATACATTGAATTTCAAAATAAAAAAAAATTCAGCACTGTAGATCTTGTATTGCCTTTGCTTGTAAAGCTCCCCCTAGCTCCATTCTTCTCCCCCTATTTTTGTCCATTATTGACAAACAAATATTATCATGCAGCTTCTGTCAACCTGGATGCAGTAGCTCCCCTTCAATATTGACTCCCCCTCAGAAAGATCTTCGTATCAGCACTGGGGTGGGGGCTTGATCTTGCAGATCAGGGGTGATGAAGCTTAGGCACACACACTTGTAAATTTAAATATTTCAGCAAAGTGTGTACCAATACAGAAGAGAGGTCTTCTTTCTTGACCTAGACAGTTTTGGTATTCTTCTTTTTCAACTCAGCCTTCTGCGTTGTCTATTGCTTTTGATTCGGTAAACTTTGCAGCTTGTCGCAATGGGGTCGAATGTGTCCTTTAATTCCACAATGATGACAAGTGGGGATTCGTTCAGGAAACACATTCTGCTTCTTTGGAGCTTTCTTTGCAACACACACAACCGGATTAGTAATAACTGAATTTTTAACAAAACAACTTTTACCTTTGACATTTGAAGCGGATGCTCCATCAGCGTAGCCAATACCATGCTTATCAGTGTTTGCCTTTTGGCTGCACAGGATGTCATCTAATTTTCTCGATCCAGTGTTCATCCTATTCAATGAAGCTTTAGCAGTTTCTAACTCAGATAGAACCATCTTGAGTTTTCCATTCAGATCAGAATTCTCTGCTTTCAAAGTCTTCATATCAGAATCAAGTAAGTCACACTTTTTTGATTCTGCAGTCAATCTGTCAGCCAACTTGTTATTTTCATCCTCCAATTTTTGTACTTTTGTAAGTGAATCTGCAAGTTCAGCTTTCAAGGAGGAATTCTGCTCTTCAGACATTTGCCAATTAATAGCAACTTTTTTATTCACTTTAACCATCTTCATGGTTTTCTTGAAAAGTGTTTCATATTCAGCTTTCCAATCTGGTTCTTCCTCTGACTCAGTATCGTGATCAGTCTCAGCTTCAGAAGAAACATGGGAAGCAACAGAACTAGAAGTTGCCATAAAAGCAATAAACTTCCCCTTGCCAGTGTCAAACTTGTCAGACTCAGGATTTTCATCATTCTCATCAGAAGTGTCATCTTCCCAAGTAGTATTCAGGGCCTTCTTTTGAGATTTTTTGTTTCCGCAATCATTACCAATGTGTCCATAGCCTTGACACTCATAACATTGAATCCCTTTAAAAGATTTCTTCTTTCCAGGATTTTTAGAGATCTTCAAATTGGTTTTCTGTTCCTTCATAAAAAGCTTAAATTGCTTCATGAATTGTACAGCAACTTGGGAATCAATTTCCTCTGAATCAGAATCTGAATCACTTGCAGCTTTCTTATATGATTCATTGGACGCTTTCTTGAATGATTCCTTAAATGCTTTCAAAGCAATACCTTGAGATTTTGTCGTCCCATTAGACCTAAGGTTTGCTTCAAAAGTTTGTAGGTTGCCAACCAACTCATCAACTTTGAGTGTATTCAAGTTTTTATTTTCCTCTATGGCAACAACCTTTCCATCAAACCTTTCTGGGAGAGACCTCAAAATCTTTTTCACAATTCTGTTTTCAGGAATTGGTTCTCCCAAAGTAAAGGTATCATTCACAATTGCATTCAGCTTCTAATTAAAATCAGCAAAAGTTTCATCATCTTCCATCTTTATGGATTCGAAGGCTGTATACAATTTCTGAAGTCTCGACTTTTTGACAGTGTCAGTCCATTCATGTACAGTCTGTAGAATATCCCAAGCTTCTTTTGCAGTAGTGCATGTAGAAATTCTACGAAACTCAGACATATTACCTCCATTATAAATAGTATTCAAAGCCCTAGAGTTACAAGTGGCAGCCAACTCTTCTTCCTTAGTCCACTTATCTTCAGATTTGGGACCAGTTACCCCATCAGCAGTAATAGTGGGCAAAAAAAAGCCATTCTCAATAGATTTTCAAACTTTCAGATCTATGGCTCTCAAAAAGGCAATCATCCTGGCTTTCCAATAAGCATAATTGCTACCATTCAACAGAGGAGGCTTATTGGTTGAAGTGCCTTCACGGTAGATATACATTCTAGCAATTATGAATCAACACAATAAAATAGTGTAACCCGCTCTGATACCACGTAAAGGTTTTTTTTTTAAGACCCACTAGAATGAATTACTAGTTCTAATTTAACCAATCAATGCAGCGGAAATAAACCAATCAGACAGAACTAGCAAATAAATCTACCAAGCAATCACCACAAGAAGGCAGACACAAATTTTAACCGTAGAAACCCTTTCCGGGAGAAAAACCACAAACCAGAAATTCAGAGTTCACGAACAGTTTACAAGATATACTCACAAGCTCCTGTACCTCAGTCTGTACCTCGACCTCAGGACTGTAGTTGTTCTTGCACAGAATCCACTAACACGACTTCCATCGTGCACCGTTCTCCTTACTTGATCTCCTCGCACCTTGTCCACAAAGATGATCAATCTTCTACAAGAGAGTAGAAGCAACAAAACCTTCTAGAGCAGCCCTTCAGAACAATCTCTCAATGGCTCTAGAGAAACAAGGAATCTCTCTTAGGATATCTCTACTCAGATCAAGAGAGAATTAACTTCTTGTGTGTCTTATTTGGGTTGAGAGAAACACCCAATAAATAGGCCTAAGTTCGTGCTTAAGACTCCTAGAAATAATCTCATCAGGAAAGAAGACCTTTTGCAACTCCTGAAAAGAGTTTTGAACGAACTTGAGCTCATGCGCCCAGCTCGCTATAGCGAGACCTGCTATTGTCCACGCCTGACGAAATTCTCTGTCAATTGTGTTTTGGCCTAACCACTTCTTCTGATGCCATATCACTTCTTCTGACATCATGCCAACTAAAAAAACATTCTAACAATCTCCCCCTTTGGCAATTCTTGGACATAACCCTCTAGAACAATATAATTTGATCTAGCCAAAAGTAAAATCCAAAATACAGTGAATTTTAAAATATAAAAACAATCAGCATTGTAGATCTTACATTGCCTTTGCTTGTATAGATCCCCTAGCTCCATTCTTCTCCCCCTATTTTTGTCCATTATTGACAAACAAATATTATCATGCAGCTTCTGTCAACCTGGATGCAGTAGCTCCCCTTCAAAATTGACTCCCCCTCAGAAAGATCTTCGTATCAGCACTGGGGTGGGGGCTTGATCTTCCAGATCAGGGGTGATGAAGCTTAGGCACACACACTTGTAAATTTAAATAGAGGTCTTCTTTCTTGACCTAGACAGCATTGGTATTCTTCTTTTTCAGCTCAGCCTTCTACGTTGTCTATTGCTTTTGATTCGGTAAACTTTGTTGCTTGTCGCAATGGGGTCGAATGTGTCCTTTAATTCCACAATGATGACAAGTGGGGATTCTTTCAGGACGTAACACATTCTGCTTCTTTGGAGCTTTCTTTGCAACACTCACAACCGGATTAGTAATAACTGAATTTTTAACCAAACAACTTTTACCTTTGGCATTTGAAGCGGATGCTCCATCAGCGTAGCCAATACCATGCTTATCAGTGTTTGCCTTTTGGCTGCACAGGATGTCATCTAATTTTCTCGATCCAGTGTTCATCCTATTCATTGAAGCTTTAGCAGTGTCTAACTCAGATAGAACCATCTTGAGTTTTCCATTCAGATCAGAATTCTCTGCTTTCAAAGTCTTCATATCAGAATCAAGTAAGTCACACTTTTTTGATTCTGCAGTCAATCTGTCAGCCAACTTGTTATTTTCATCCTCCAATTTTTGTACCTTTGTAAGTGAATCTGCAAGTTCAGCTTTCAAGGAGGAATTCTGCTCTTCAGACATTTGCCAATTAATAGCAAATTTTTTATTCACTTTAACCATCTTCATGGTTTTCTTGAAAAGTGTTTCATATTCAGCTTTCCAATCTGGTTCTTCCTCTGACTCAGTATCGTGATCAGTCTCAGCTTCAGAAGAAACATGGGAAGCAACAGAACTAGAAGTTGCCATAAAAGCAATAAACTTCCCTTGCCAGTGTCAAACTTGTCAGACTTAGGATTTTCATCATTCTCATCAGAAGTGTCATCTTCCCAAGTAGATTCAGGGCATTCTTTTGAGATTTTTTGTTTCCGCAATCATTAGCAATGTGTCCATAGCCTTGACACTCATAACATTGAATCCCTTTAAAAGATTTCTTCTTTCCAGAATTTTTAGGGATCTTCACATTGGTTTTTTGTCCCTTCATAAAAAGCTTAAATTGCTTCATGAATTGTACAGCAACTTGGGGATCAATTTCCTCTGAATCAGAATCTGAATCACTTGCAGCTTTCTTATATGATTCATTGGACGCTTTCTTGAATGATTCCTTAAATGCTTTCAAAGCAATACCTTGAGTTTTTGTCGTCCCATTAGACCTAAGGTTTGCTTCAAAAGTTTGTAGGTTGCCAACCAACTCATCAACTTCGAGTGTATTCAAATTTTTATTTTCCTCTATGGCCACAACCTTTCCATCAAACCTTTCTGGGAGAGACCTCAAAATCTTTTTCACAATTCTGTTTTCAGGAATTGGTTCTCCCAAAGTAAAGGTATCATTCACAATTGCATTCAGCTTCGAATTAAAATCATCAAAAGTTTCATCATCTTCCATCTTTATGGTTTCGAAGGCTGTATACAATTTCTGAAGTTTCGACTATTTGACAGTGTCAGTCCATTCATGTACAGTCTGTAGAATATCCCAAGCTTCTTTTGCAGTAGTGCATGTAGAAATTCTACGAAACTCAGACATATTAACTCCATTATAAATAGCATTCAAAGCCCTAGAGTTACAAGTGGCAGCCAACTCTTCTTCCTTAGTCCACTTATCTTCAGATTTGGGACCAGTTACCCCATCAGCAGTAATAGTGGGCAAGGAAAAGCCATTCTCAATAGATTTTCAAACTTTCAGATCTATGGCTCTCAAAAAGGCAATCATCCTGGCTTTCCAATAAGCATAATTGCGACCATTCAACAGAGGAGGCTTATTGGTTGAAGTGCCTTCACGGTAGATATCCATTCTAGCAATTATGAATCAACACAATAAAATAGTGTAACCCGCTCTGATACCACGTAAAGGTTTTTTTTTAGGACTCACTAGAATGAATTACTACTTCTAATTTAACCAATCAATGCAGCGGAAATAAACCAATCAGACAGAACTAGCAAATAAATCTACCAAGCAATCACCACAAGAAGGCAGACACAAATTTTACCGTAGAAACCCTTTCCGGGAGAAAAACCACAAACCAGAAATTAAGAGTTCACGAACAGTTTACAAGATATACTCACAAGCTCCTGTACCTCAGTCTGTACCTCGACCTCAGGACTGTAGTTGTTCTTGCACAGAATCCACTAACACGACTTCCATCGTGCACCGTTCTCCTTACTTGATCTCCTCGCACCTTGTCCACAAAGATGATCAATCTTCTACAAGAGAGTAGAAGCAACAAAACCTTCTAGAGCAGCCCTTCAGAACAATCTCTCAATGGCTCTAGAGAAACAAGGAATCTCTCTTAGGATATCTCTACTCAGATCAAGAGAGAATTAACTTCTTGTGTGTCTTATTTTGGTTGAGAGAAACACCAAATAAATAGGCCTAAGTTCGTGCTTAAGACTCCTAGAAATAATCTCATCAGGAAAGAAGTCCCTTTGCAACTCCTGAAAAGAGTTTTGAACGAACTTGAACTCATGCGCCCAGCTCGCTATAGCGAGCATTAGTCTCGCTATAGCGAGACCTGCTACTGTCCACGCCTGACGAAATTCTCTGTCAAGTGTGTTTTGGCCTAACCACTTCTTCTGATGCCATATCACTTCTTCTGACATCATGCCAACTAAAAAGATATTCTAATAAGGCTGAACCACTATAAATCTTTGTGTAGTGGTGATTGATTTGTGGTGATTATTTTGTTTAAGCTTCCGCATTTTATATGTTAATCATCACATGTGACTAGTTAATTTTAAAGAAATTAAAATTGGCCATAATTAGTCCTTAAGTGTAGATCACCCTATTCACCCCCCTCTAGGGTAGGATCCCTTGGACTTTCATGCATATCAACCTTCAATTCTTCGACTTAAGCAACAGCTTCTACAAGGGACATCTCCAGGGACCCTATTTTCTCTGTTATTGCCACAATCTTTGGACCATGGGTGATATGGTCTGCAATGGTCTTAGATAGACCATCTACAATCTCTTCCAGACGAACGACTGTATCCCGCACTTGCTCCAATGCATTCTTAGACATGGCTGTGAGAAGAAATGCACCAACAGTTTCGAAAAACCTTGGCTCTGATACCAGTTGGTCACCCCACTGTGTATATCCTGGTTCCACCCCTGAGTGGTGATGATGGTGACGATGATCGTACTTGGTGATGATGGCGGCGGAAGTGGTGGTGGTGGTGAATCGTACTTGGTGATGATGGCGGCGGAAGTGGTGGTGGTGGTGATGTCCTCCCCCCCCCCCCCCCCCCCCCCCCCCCCCCCGCAAAAAAAAAAAAAAAGAAGCTCATGCGGACGAGTGCTTCTGGTCCTCTCAAAAGAGTGGGGTCCACCTAGAACCCCACTTGGGGACGGGACAAGGGATCAAAATATCTCTCCCTACCTACGTGTGTATGGTGACAGAGGCTCAAATGATCATCCTAAACCTTTGATATCAACGGTCGATAAAGTTTCCATTGTCAAAATGAGTACACCATTGCTCCAATGGCCCGGTCTATTCGGATAGATGCCAAAGCTCAAGACTAGTGAATATATACTGGGGGGTTCTCATTGTATGGTCCACTTGGATAGGCCGATAGTAGCCCCCACACGTACGAGTGCACGGAAAGCTCTCGTTCGTGTGAGTTAAGGAGAGGGTTCTCCTACTTCTTCTTCTTCTTCTTCTTTTAAGTAGGAGGGGATTCTCCTACTTAATACATGTTGTAGGTATGATCAATCTTAATTTGGGGGCATAACACTAACTGAAGTGATATTTTTCTTAATTATGAAACAATGTCAGAAAGTGACCTGGAGTAGTTTAGAAAGGTGAGCCTTATTGA
This sequence comes from Litsea cubeba, assembly GCA_012931725.1. Classification (NCBI taxonomy): domain Eukaryota; kingdom Viridiplantae; phylum Streptophyta; class Magnoliopsida; order Laurales; family Lauraceae; genus Litsea; species Litsea cubeba. The sequence continues at coordinate 20,109,617 of CM022952.1, read as the reverse complement.
AGGATTTGAAGAGAAAAACTACGTACAAATAAAGCGCTGTATTATAATGTATATATATGATAATGAACTCTAATATAATCAAGAACTTTAAAATGCTTTTGTCATCTTTGAAGCTTTTTTTAACATATATTATAATATGCATCAACAACCACACAAGTCATTTAAAACTTGTTACATTCTTAAGAAATTGCCAAATGACAATAATATTATGCTATTATACTATTAACTATTAATTTTATTATGTAATACTTTATTCTAGAAATACTTAAATCTGTATATATCCAAACGGATCCCTTCTATTTGATCTACACAGTACACACTAATTCTAGCTGTTTTGATTAAACAGTGATCACTAGACTGAGAAACAAATGTGGGAAACAACTGATTTTATTTCATTTGAATTGTTATCAGTTTTGGGGTTTTTGAGCCATGATCTACTCCAGGTGAGGCCATCAGGTGGGATGGTGGGGTGTTTTTTTTTTTTTCAGAAAGGAAATATCAGTAAAAGAGAAAAGGCACACAACGGAGAAGACACCAACAAAAAGACTAAAAAGGACTTAGCATCTAGAAAAAAGGATGTTAGAAGCTAAACCCCAATCTACATCCTTCCTGGAAGAGTAACCAAACTTGGCCAACCTATGTGCCAAGCCATTTAACGTTCTAGGAATATAGTCAAAGTGTACACAACAAAAGCTTTAATGTATGAAATGATTGGATTAATGGATCGAACCAGCCATAATTGCCCTTCAACGCTTGCACTACTGCCTGAGCATCCAAAACAACATGAAGCTTGACAAAGCCATTATTTCTTGCCCTCTCCAACTCATTTAAGACCGCCCTCGCCTCATGCCGTTTTATCAAATATGAATCCCTAGCTCACCAAAACTTTCTCATCATATCTTAATTAGAAATCTAAAGTCTTATTAGGTAGCTGAAGAATTGACATATTATTAATAGGTAAACAAAGAAATGATATATTTAACTAAGGTAATTTTCCCATTGGCTTGTCACGACTGGATTTTTTTTCTTAACTTTTTATATAAGAAAATCAAAATAAAGACTCTTGTTTCTCTTGAAAAGAATTGGGTTTTCCAGATACTTTTCACTCCATTTATCATTTTCACACTGAGGATAGAAGATTTTTATATATGGAGTGACACCCTCCTTTACTAAAGTAAGCTGTCATTTTATAGAAATTTACCATCTGTCTCGAAATCATACAATAGCCATTGAGAATATCCCTGATCTCTCTAACTTCCCTTATAGTGGCATTACAAAAGATGAAACTATAGTCAACAAAAAAAAATAAAATAAAAAATAAGTGTGACATACTAGGAGCTCTCCTAGATACTCTAACTCCATGGATATGTTCTTCTTCTCTTCTGAGAAAACCTCAATGGCCATAATAAATAGATAAGAGAATAACGGGTTTCCTTATCTTAGTTAGGCCTTGCGAAGGAGTAAGGTTTTCATATAGGGATTCATTTAAAAAGAAAAGAGTAGGAGAAGAGACACATTCTTCAATTAGAAAAACAAATTTATTATGGAAACCAAAAAACATTAACACTTCTTCTAAAAAGTTCTATTCCAATTTGTCACAAGTTGTGGCCATATCTATTTTAGGGGCCAAGGTTTTATTTTTCATTTCTTTATTAAAAGAGTGTAAATTTCATGATATAATTATCTGCAATCATTGTTCTTTTAACAAAGACACTTTGAAAAGGACTAATAACTTTATCAAGAATTTCTCCAAAACTGTTAGCTATGACTTTAGAGTTAATCTTATAACTCTCATTACATAAACTGATAGGCCTAAAGTCATTAGCATCTTATGAATTATTCTTCTTAGGAATGAGAACAACAAATATTTTATTTATTTATTTTTCTGAGAGGAAAACTATTTGTAAAGAAGTCTTCAACGACAAAAACTGCGTGTTTATCAAAAATAAAAATAAAAAAATAAAAAATAAAAAATAAAAAAAGGAAAACTACTATTAATTATTCTGTAGGTTGGACATGGGCAATTGCTGCTTGAATCTGTAACAACTACTTGGGGAAATGTACCTCCCCATCAATCTTTATGACATTAAATAATTTGTTCGAATTGGGCTTCGTAACAGATACACTTGATCACAAAACGACGTGCCACACCTATTCATAATATTCAAAGTTCTGAGCCCCAAGGGGCCAAGAACGAAAATACATGAATGGATTACTTCCAACCATTGGTAAAAGGAGTTTTCAATACCTTCGGGACAGTGCAACTTGTGCATGTTTCCACATAGGCACTTCAAGATGTCTGTATTGGACACTGCATGTGGAAAATATTTCAAACTACTTACGAAGTGGGCTCCACTGTGATGTGACTTGGTGCGAAAGAGTTCGGTCACGGGTGATGGTCATCTTTCTTCTTCTGTTAACCATCCCTGTTTCATGCAGTACTCAAATATAAAAAACACGTACACACACGTGAAGAGGTATTTAATAAAGAACAAAGGGGTCTACCAAAACGCGGTTCAAGTAGATGGTTGAAGGATGAGAATTGAGAACGCATAATGTATTAGCAGTTTTGGCAAAGCTTAATTAACATGATTCAATTATATTATTGTAGGGCTACTTTCTACTGAGTGAGTTCAAATAGGCTCCACTTGTGGGTGGGATGAAGGAAGATCAAAAGATACCTTTCCCACTTATGTGTGTATGGTGACGAGGGCTTGAGTTATCATCCAAATACTTAATTGATGATCGGCAAATTTTCATTTTTCAAAACGAGTACGCAATTATACCAACAATTCGATGGGTGTCAGACTTGGGATTAGTGGCTATTAAGGGGTCTTTGTTTTATGGTCCTCTTGGACGGGTCATAAGGTGGGCCCGACAAAGGTTTTTCCATTATCTTAAACATTAAATAAAAAGGCCAAAACGATTAAGGAGCTTATAAATCTATTCATTTAACAATCTAATTCAAGGGTGATTAATAATGAACGTCAAAGTGAGATGAATATAACTTCATGAAGGAAGGTGTATAGCATGGGCTATATGGCTAGTAACTTGTTAACCCTATTTTAGGGTGGAAGAATGTAGTTTAAAAACAAATCTCTCTCTCTCTCTCTCAATATTTCTAACACCGCTAGGTTAAGTGAGGTCTCTTGTCACTAGATAGACTGTGTGTTTGGTAGGTTAAGGCATATTCAGGGTCTTACCCGACTTTAGAAACATAGGTCTGTCCTCGGCCCAAACCAACACTGACGTAAAAGTCAGGCCCAAGCCCACCCATTTACTCAATTGGCTCAGACTTAGCACTGTCGAATTGGGCTTTCTACCAATTGTCTGGATAAAATACACTAAATTACAAGCACTCATTAGTCGGACCAAGATGGACTTTGGGCTTCATGTCACTTAATCTAAGCCCGGTTTATTTACTAAACGGGCCCAGATTTACAACAAAGTCCGGCTTAAATCAGTCTTGGCCTCGCGTGGCCCATGAGCACCCATAGTTTTGCAGCTCACTATGTCCATATGCAAGTCAATCATCTACAAAAGATCAACTCTAATAAATCCCTGCTAGCAATTCAATCAACCGCAATGATTAATTATTAGTGACAAATCTATTAAATTTTATCTTAGCCATCTGTTTAATATTCTTTGATCCGCCTAATCAACAAACCCTCCTTGTAACCAAAGATGGCCCAATGGGCCATTATCATGTCATGTATTGTGAGATGAGACCCAGGTGGATCGTATTACCTGCTTTTTAGTATAGGAAATGAAGTCCCAAGTCCCAACAACATTGCCAAAGACCAAAGAAGATGCGAATCAGCCGAAGAGGATACGAATCTTTTCTTTAATATTTTCTTTTGAGAAAGACGACACCATCTTTTACATCACATCGTCTCTGTGAAAAGGACAAGATATACTTTGCAACCTCTTTTTGTCTTTGTCTCTTGTTTGGTGGTCCACCCACAGTGCCTTTGTCCTATTGGGTGAGTGTTCAATCTCTACTCTCACATCAAAGCCAAAAAAGTTTCCAATATGCCGTGCACGTGGAACAGTGTTTTTGAATTTTCGGTTACCAAATGGGGTGGTAATATTGGCACCACATAATTTAAGTAAGTGCACCACATTCGGATGTGATGTACTGTCACCCCACCACCCTCTTTGGAATTCTCCCAATTCACCGCACATTTTACATTTTGATTAAACATGCCAGCCACATTTTGCATTTTGATTAAACATGCCAGCTGTCTCAATTTAATCCAAAATATATTTTAAAATTCATAATCCACGTGCATTACATGAAAGGACACTCCTCTTTGATGGTGTCGTCCCCCATAAACCCAGATGACTGGTTCAGTCATCTGCACATGGCTATCCAGCCTACTCTACTCCCAGAAACCGCCCTTTCTCTAAAGAGCCCCGAGGACCACGTCTTTTCTCCTCCATTCTACAGGCAGGTGACACGTGTTCCATTCCGAATCTATGTTCAACTGGGCCATGATGCTGATCTATGTGGGCCACGGTGCTAATCAGATGAGAATACATATATTTTTTTGGGACATGTGGGCCATGTGGTCGTGGTGTTGGTGTACTACTGACAGTGCACCTGCAATCGAACGGTGGAGGTCACTTTATTGGTATCCCATATGGGTCTATATCCTCAGTTAAGTTTCTTATGTTCAAGTAGATCCAGTCCACAATGGGCCCATCTGATCATAACCCACTCTTACATAGATTATCTCTAATCATTCCATTATCTCTAAACATTTTGATGTACTTTATTTTTTATTCTTAATTACTTTCTAAAAATGAGCATAATTTTGAAAAATAAGAAAACGAGGCTTTGCTTAATATTTATTGCAAATCTTTCACTACTTATACAAATTATGATTCATCTAATGCAATGGTTTCAAAAGGAAATACAGAACGAGTACATTGAATGTACGATGCAAGTTGTTCTATGTACGGTGTAACCCATGCAGCTGCGCAATCATACCTATACCTAAACCATTGAATCATAATGGAAGGCATCGGGTAACCCTCTGTCAAGGCAACGTGGACAAAGTGATTATTATTAACGAACCCAATAGTGATAGTAACATGTTCATGCGACGGTGGAGGCACTGATCGCAGTGGCAAAAATGTCAAGCACTGTTCAGAACTAAGAAGATGTAATATGACATTGTAACTTGAAGCAATTAAATAACCCATATCAGGCATTGTCATCCAGTTCTGAATCGGTGCTGGTCTATCTGATTCCTAAAAATTCAGTGAGTTGTAAATGGAACATGCTTGATCATGACCACCAAATAGATCAACATACTCTGCCCAGAATGTTCTCAACTCGTCAATCAAGTTCCGACGGACGTGCATCCATGCATCTTCACCAAAACCAAGTGACCCAGCAATAACTCGAAAGCCACAATTTCCATCAGCTTTTACATCTTTTACGAACATAATGTATGGATGTAATGTAGATGGGAACTGACTAAAATATATATGCTCAGGGTTAACTGATCTCGATCTTAAAATCCTTTGTGTAGGGAGTGGTGTAGTATTGTAGAGAGATGAACAACTGTGTCTACCTGGTTCTTGAGAATGAATGAACTCAGATGCAGATAGATTGCCATGAGTAGATCTATCTACTTTCTTTTTTGATGAGGGGCGTCCACGAATATTTGTCTTAACAACCGGTTGAAAAAGTGCAGTTATTGATGGATTCATTATCTCCCTTAACTTCCTTAACCAACTGACTTTATCAGGCCTTGACTGATGCTGAAACTGTTCCGCGAATATTTATAGATCGACACTACAATTAATATCATCATCTCCACGAGAAACACATCGCAATAAGTCAAGTTTCTTCCAAAATTTATCAATGCAACCAAGTGGTATAGGACAACCTTCATTTGTGTATATCGCAACCTCGTGCGCATATGCCAGTCCACAACTCGTACGAAGTTTACATCTGCAAGAATAGACGTCTTCTCCGACAACTTTAGACTGCTCAAATTCCAACCAAATCAGATTAAATGCGTCAATCGAAACAAAACCCTGTAATTCTTGGAATTGCTCTGTTTTGAATCGATGTTGGACAATATTTTTACTTTTTTCCAAACTAACTTTTATTGATGTGAACTGACCTTGAATGAGATGATGAATGGATGACACTGCTGACTCCTAGTCTGACTGTGATGTGCCAAAGTATCGTTTCAACTTAGAATGCTGACTCTCGGCTCTGTTAGTAGTCACATTTCCAAAATGCATATACGTATCCTTCCAGGCAGATATGAACATCTCTTTATATGGTGTCAACCATACATCTTTAATATAATTTACGACCTTGGAGTAGCCTCTTAGAGTGGCCTTATAAATTTACCTCAAAAGCAGATAAATTGTACAGATACACATTCTCGGTTTCTGATTCCAGTAACGTATGCCACATGGAGTAGAATGCATCCCATGATTGCTTGTCTTGAAATGATTTTTTGCAGTTGGCTATAACAGCTCTGTTGATGTGCCATGTACACGGCAGTTTCATCGCCTCGGGAAACACTTGGGCACATGACCTCATCAACGCCAAATCTCTATCGGTGACAATAACGCTTGAAGTAGTGCATTCATCCATTGTTGACCGCAAACAATTCAGTGCCCAACTATAATTGTCCTCCTTTTCTGATTGCATAAATACAAATGCAATACAAAATGTCATCATCATTGAAGTCACACCTACAATCTCAAATAGAGGCATCCTGAATCTGTTAGTTTTATAGGTAGCATCCATCAGTAACACATGCGAGAATGTATGCAATAGTTCCAACGAGCCTAGATGTGCAAAGAATAATTCTTCAAGCTCATTAATGTGAGCATTGCTTCGATTAAAGAAAACGTACCCGTATTGGTGTAGCAATGACATGAGCTGTTGCATTTGGGATTTACCAGCTTTCTCTGCAATCCGAAACTTCTGACGTGCATTATATCTAGTGTCAATAGTGGACATGTTGTTCGGATCCCTGTTCTTCAACGTATACAAGATGTTTCGTGGCTTAACCAAATTTTTAGACAAATCCACCAATATATCATTTTCAGTAGCAGAAAGCCTACCCACGTATGCATGACCCTCCATATATAATGCCTGAGAATGGTTATGCGTTCTACATACCACACTTACCATCCAATCATCATCCGTGTTCAATTTCAATCCTTTCACTCTGAATGGACATTCTATTTTTCTTGTGCCAGTAAACCGTGTAGAGATTTTCTTACTTTTGTAGGTGCCACCACGTTCACATTGTAACAATAATTTGGGTCTCCTCCCAAATCCACCAATCTCTAACCTTCTCGTAACAATAACAAATCCCAAATTGCGTCCAGTATTTTGAACCCATTCAATTAATGATTTGCGTGAATTGAATACCTGAAAATAATAATTTAAATATGAATTAAGAAAATATAACATATATGAATTAACAAAATATAACATATGAATTAACAAAATATAACATATATGAATTTAGTTATGTAGCATACCATGTAGGTGGAAAATTCATTCGTAACATCAACTTCAATATTCTCTTCGCTCGCATCCAGAAGTTCCTCTTCTTGTTTTATTTCATCTAAGATAATAAAAGAATCACTTGACAATCTTAGATCTTCACCCCAAAGTTTCTGATGACCCATATTAATGCGGAATCTAAAATCTGATTTTTTGTTTCACTTTTTCACAGAGAAATCTAGACCCGTCAGTAAAAGAAATAATAGGAAAAAGGAAAAAGAAAAGAAGAGCGAGGAGGAGAAAAGGAGATGGAGAGTATTCAATACTTCAGTTGCTAGGAAAAAAACAAAGAAAGGAAGAGGCAAGAGTAACTTTGATCAGTGGCCGCCTCGTTGACGCCTTGCTGCCGCCATCCACTCCTCCTCCCATCTCTTCTTCTCTCTGGGCTCTGGGTTTAATTTGGGTGAAGTTGGGGTCGGTCATAGATCTGGTTTAATAAGAGAATTGAAGCATAGGCCACCTTTATCTTTGATGTTTACAATGACCAGACAACTGGTGTGGTAAAATCACCTATAGTAATATATCATGCCTATGGCCATAGAGGCATAGGCACTCGAACGCGCGTGTCCATCCCATCTGAGTTCTATAGTTTGAATTGAATGTATGACTCAATTACCAAAGTTCTGTAGTAGCATTCTATGCCTGAAATGGGGGTTACTAGTTGCTCAGCTATAATTGTTACATTTACTGTCAAACATTTGACACACGAGGGGGCGCAAGTACAACAGGGGGGGCAAGCTCAACAGTACTTGGGGGGAGGGGGGGACATGTAAGCTCAACAGTACTATTCTTAGCTTACCTTGGACTTGATGGAAGGGACTTGATGAAAGCGACTTGATGAGATAGATGCATATTCCAGAGGTCCCCATGACTTGAGGCCCTCCCTTTACTCAGCGGAGCTCCCAATATGACTGTGTAATAAAAAAGAAAAACTTTGGTGTCTTTTCCACTTTTTCACACTCTTTTCCTCCTTTCAATGTTCGATATGACTGATGTGATTAGAAAAATGTGGTGCCCCTACCAAATTTGGGGGTGCCAATATGAGCGCCCTACCAAATGGGCCTGGTCCTTCTTCTTTTTTTTTTATAGAAGTGGGCCGGGTCTTAGGGTGGACATTATTGCATCAAAGCCTTGTTTGTTTGCACGGATTTACATATTTTATTATTATTATTATTATTTTATTACGTAGGATCACAGTCCTTTGAGCCAGAATAATCCCTACGGGTCAGGAGAGAAAGCCGGGTAAAATTTCCCCAAGTGTGGTAGTGCAGTTTCGAACCTACAGCCTCCAGGTGCAAACAGTGGTCCTAAGCCAATTGATTTACATATCTAATATTGTGTGATGAGTGTTTGTTGCTAAAAATAGTGTGGAAAGTGAAAAAATTTCTTTGCATTACATCGTAAGAAAAAAAATAAAAAATATTAATTGAGTGTTTCACGATTCTGTAGAAAGCCAATTCCATGGGTCGAGCTGGATATTCCTACTCGGTGGAAGTGGATTTCCACGGCTGTACACGAGCATGCCCTACATTGAGGGCGTAAAATGGGTCGTACCGATTGCTATTTGGTCGGCTTGTGAAAATTCACGAGCGGTGTCATGCCATACCTATGTCAGCAAGCAGTCGGCCCAGCACGACCTATGGCACAACAATTGTCGAGCCGTGCTGGGTCAGCCAACCGACTCCTTTTATTTTATATATTTTAATATTTTATAAAAATTAAAAGGAAATTTATGGACTTTTAGGGTTTTCAATTTGAAATATTAAAATAAATACACAAACATTGATGCTAATTTATAAATTTAAATAAAAATTTAATTATTTTATATTCCTTAAAATATAAACTAATTAGAACTAGAGAGCTATGTAGAAGTTCTTAAAGTGTGTGTGTGTGTGTGTGTGAGAGAGAGAGAGAGAGAGAGAGCTTCTTGAGTAGTATTGGTCTCCCACAAACTAATTAAATCTTTTAGCTTATGAGAGTATAGAAAAAGCTTTTGGTGCCCTCAAAGAGAGCTTAGAAAAAGCTATAAAGAGAAAAGGAGAGCTTAGAGAGAATATAGATGAGTGTTGGAAAATGGGGTCTTTTTAATTCTATTAACTGTTAAAAGGACATGAAAAGATATTCCTTATTTGAGATCTTTTTTTTTTTTTATGTTGGAGGGGGGTGGGGTAAACTTGTTATAAAACCCTCTAGTCATTTGTGGACTGCTGGGGAGGGGGGCGACCGCCAAGCCAAGCCGGGCCGTGCCCTGGCTGTGGCACCTTGGCACAACACAAGTCATTCAATTCAACGGGCCGAGACGTGCCGTGTCACAGGCGACGATGCCTTGGCGCAGCAGGACCTATCCACTAGCTATGCCGCGTCAGTCAACTTGTCATGGTAGGCCACGACAAGTTGACCGGTGTGCTGAGCCGTGACAGCCCTAGGCGGCTCAACCCAACTTACATCCCTACCCCTACATTAAGAACATAAGGAATTTATGGGTATACGAGCTTGTTTCGACTCATTTACATATATAATATTGTATAAATATATATTTTTGAAAAAATAGCATGAAAGGTGAGAAACACTTTCTACATTACATCATAAACGAAAAACATAAAAAAAAAAATGTAATTGAGTGTTTCATTACTCCACAAAGCCAATACGAATGGTCCAAATTCGATTTTCATACTACATGGAAATGTATTTCTACGGTTGTACACAAGCGTGCCCAACATTGAAATAAACAAAAGGAATATATGGTCCAACGAGCTCCATCTTTGAAACTTTTAACGAATGGAATGAAATCCCGGTTTGTACCTGAAGGTTATAGGTTTGAAACTTTACTACCACATTGGGGCTATAGGGGAGTTTATCCGATTTCTCTCTGCGTCGGAGGGATTAGTCCAGCCCAAAAAATTGGAAACCCTCCAATAGAAAAAAATAAAAAATATAAACTATAACCTTTTTAAGGAAATGTTGTACATAGAAGTAATATTGCACGTAGAAGTAGTATTGCACTTGCACATATTATGCCGAATATCCTTAGTGTGGGCCCCACTGTCCTGAGAGTGATCTCATCGTTGAAAGACACAACCCAACTCCGATGGAGGGTGCCTCATTGGAACAGGCTGTAGATTCCTCCTCCTGATTTCTGATTTCCACACACCCATCAAGATGCATCACACGAATCTTCTGAAAATGGTGCAAGTGACATGTGGATGGGACCATCTTGTGTGATACATATCTTTAGTACACTGTTTTTTTTTTTTTTAAAAAAAAACCCCAAGCTCAGCCCAAATTACATGTCGGCTAGCCCAAGCCGAGCCCAAAGGAAACCCAAATTGCTAGGCTGAGCTCAAGCCTCAATTCAGAAGGGATCATGGGGAGCTTCAGCTCGGCCAATTTCCACTTGGGCTTCGATCTTTGAGCCTGGATCCAATGAGGCTTGACTTAGAGAAAACCTAAGTTAAAGGAATGACGTCCATGGTGAGGTCCACCTATTGAAGATCCGAGCCCTTCAAAATGAAATTCATCCCCTTATATTTGACTATTCCCAAACTTTGTTCTAATAATTAAACGTCGGTCCCAACATAATATTAACTATTCAATAAAGAACATGATGCTTAATAATGCATAGTTGTCTTAATCTCATTTTTATACAGAGACGGTCAGTCTTATTGTGAGACCAACTCTTATTGGAATAAAATTATGAAATACTCTATATAATTGGAGAGCTTTTATTTTGAGTAACTTGAAATTTTAATAAATGGGACTCAGTGTGGAGTTTCACTCATTTAACACAATATTTCGCTAACTTTACCCAAAAAAGAAAAAAAGAAAAGAAAAGAAAAAAAAGTACAAGATTTCTCTAAGTCAAAACCAATACTTGGACCTGACTCTCAAACTTTGGGCACAATCCATTTTTCAAAACTAGACAGCATAAATTGGGTTTTCATGCATGCCAAAACACGTTTTATTTTTTATTTATTTGTTTGTTTGTTTATTTAGGCTATAATGGGGATTCGAGCTTAGACAATTTGCTCACTCAGCGATGTTCATAACCGGCTGAACTAAAATTAAGGGACCATAGCTGGATTAAATCTATCCAAAGAAAAAGATGGGCATTTTGGTAGAATATCCTTTGGAGGGCCCATTGGTGGAAATAAGAAAGTGGTAAAATAGTTTCTTTTTGTTTGACTTTACTTTGTCACACTTTACCATAATATATATGGTAAAGAGAATGTGGCTTTTGATAAAATTTATGGTAAAAAAGTGTCAGCTAGACTTTATTTTACCACACTATTTTTTTTATTTAAACATAGTGAATGGATAATATGTCACATTTAGGTCAAGGCATAGTTATTTACATTTTTTGTAAAGTAAAATAAATATTAATGTCACATCATGGTAAAAGATGAGGTAAAGTAAGGTAACATGAAGTAAGTGGTGAAGTAAAGTAGGAGAGAAAGTTGTGAAGTAGTTGCCCTTTGTATTTACTTTACTTTACTACACTTTAATTACATAGTTTTATGTGATAAAGAAAAGTAGCTTATGGTAAAAGAATTGGCAGCTGAACTTTACTTTACCACACTACTTTTTCATCTAGACATAATAAACTCCATATAAATTAAGTATTTAATAAAAAAGTATTCTAACAATGAACTTTACTACGATCAATACTATTAACTTCTTGCTATTTTCTATTTTTTAAACATATATTAAAATCATAGTACCATCCAAACAAATCAATTTAACATCCGCAATATTATTCAAAAATTGCCAAAAAGTAAAAGTATTATAATATTTTAATATTACACTATTTTATTCTATACAAGTTTATTTTTGTAATATTTAAATCTGTAAATATTGTATTCTATCAACATCCAAACGGGCCCTAAAAAATAAAAGATTGAAGGTAAAAGTTTGAAAAGAGCCTTCAAGTAACATCTCCTTCTCAACAAAATAATACTTTAGTAAATTAAATTCTGAAAAATTAATGGTCCCATCTATATCTCTACCTCACAACCGTCAGTCACTCACCTATTTATACTCTTTTCATTTAGGACTAGTTTGTGCAATGAGGGGTTTCCTCTTTTTCACGGATTTCTATTTCCATTGTAGAGAGGAATCCTACATCTTCTCCTTTTTTAGCGATGAAAATGTGTTGCAAAAAACAATTGAATATTGAGATGCACTAGAGATTAGATCAATTTTAATCTCTATCGCTAAGTCCTCTCGTCGCAATAATGCACGTGAGCATGTTTTATAACAGTTGATGAATTGATAGATATGAGGATTCCTCACTGCTCTTGGAACATGGACTCTTTGCTGTGGATTTGTGTAGTAGATGATTTCACATCAATATCAATGCCTATCGATACATATAGTTGTGAAAAGCTGGTTTTGGTATGCCAATATGTGATGTGAGGGTTTTTAAATACTTGGGAAGGTCAGATCCATCCTAAAAATGGAGGATTTATTCCATTGGTATAAATTTTGAGATTTATAATTGCCAAACGTGATTTCGCCAATACTTTTTGAAGAACAAAAACCTATTCCCAAAGATTTGTTTGCCAATCTTGACCTAAATCTATTTTGAATTCCTAGGGACCTGAAAATAAATTCTATGTTCAACAACCTTCCAATACGAAATGAAGACACACAAATCACAATAAGAAAGTAATTGCTTTTAAATAAGTGAAATAATAGGCTATCCTCATAAAAATTATGAGGAAAACCATATCTTATTTTTTCTTTCTTGATGAGGGAATACATTATTGATTTAGACAGACCAAAGAAGTTCCAATATCTTAAACATGGTCGGGCCATTCATTCTCACCTCCACACTCCTTTGTTTCACTCCACTCCACTAATGCTGGGTCCTGTTAAAAGACAATGCACATGCCAATTTCACCAAAAGCTGGTCTGCTTCATAACCATGTTCCATTGAGAGCAACCTTCACCATCCATTTGGGACCAAAAGTAGGCATGATGCACTGAAGCTATCAATGGAAAAAGAAAGATTAAATAATGGGCACAGGGCTTTTAGTTCTCACTTCTAACCCAACCCTTTATTGTTATTAAATCATTTTTCCCAGATGTTCTTTTCTTACTTTTGGTGGGTCAGTCTAAATCTTAAAGTTAGATTCTGAAATCTAATACATCTCTATCAAATAAATAATGGCAATCTTCATATACATACATACTTGAAAGCTGGTTTGAACTAATTTAGAATGAAATGGGAAAAGGAGAGCTACAAGGGGAACTTTAGACTTATGAGTCTTCACTTGCCCCACATTTTCATGGTGCATGTGACACATGCACAACAAATAATAGACACAATCGATTGATCTGGTAGGCCATCACACGTGCTTGTCATGTCTTGAATGCACTTCAGACATGCCATTTGACAGTTGACAACTCCTATTGGGAGTGGACGGTGGTTGTTAGTTGGCCCACGTTATATGGGACTGAGTTGGGTCTATTGGGGCGAATGGGTGGCCCTGTGGCTGAATTTTAATTTTTAGGTCCCGAAAAGAACATGCCTGGGTTTATGAGGCATGTTGTGGCCCATTGATACCCTCACTTGGTTGAAGAGGCTCATGGGTCCAACCAATAATTCCCAACTCAACCTGTCAACTTGTCCTGAACCCGACTCGATAATTCGAGGTTTGACTTATGTTTCCAACTTGATTAATAAATGGGCTGGGTTTGTCTTAACTTCATACATGCCTTTTGACGTAAAGATCAAACCTGGCTAAATGCGTCCCAGATCTTCGGAGTCCAATCCACCAGCCTGATCATAGAATTTGGGTTTTGGGTTGGCATTTTCAACATAGTTAAAAGTTTGGCCTAGTTCATGTTGATTACCTACTTTCAAACCCTCAGAGGTCGACCCCACAATTTGTTAGTTGGCGTGTTCATGGGCTGTGTCAAGCTGTTCAAAGCTTATATAAACAGGCTAACGCATTTACTTATTGGGCATGATATTCAGGTGCGAATCCATCCCATTAGCCTAAGAATCAGGCCCAGGCCCAGATACCATTCCAACAACAAAACACCCCTTGTTTTAACTTTTAAGTACGTTGGGCCAGGATGGGCCTTTAAGAAACATAGGTTCAAGCACATTCCCTTAAGCTCCCCAATCAAAGTACAATGGACATAGTACATCACAAAAAATCCAAGGTCTGGCCCGTAAGGCCCACCTAAATGCATGCCAATCATGATTGAGGAAACTAAGGAGATTTGATTGATCAATAGGGGCCAGGTTGGCCCACAGGCATGGTCATTGTACAGTCAGACCATTTGGGATAATTACTCATTAATCTGAAAAAAAAGAACACCTCATCAATATTTAGATCCAGGTCCATTGAACGGGCTTCAATGTCAGGCCCATGCACAGCTCTTCAGTAAATGTAATACAAAAGCCCCATTTGTGCAAGATATGTTGGCCTGACGTGGTACCCCAGGCCACAGTTAGAACCCAGAACTTTGTTATCAGGCAAGAAATTATCCAGTCCAAAGCCTACAGGCCTACAGCAGAAGTGTGCTGGGCTGATGCAAGTCCAGGCTAACCTGGTCCACATGCTGTTTGGACAGACCACAGATCGAGATCATAAGGGTGCATTTGTGTAGAGCCGCATAAGAGGAAACCTCTATTTTCTTCTTTTGCGACGCCACTTTCTGATCCAGCTACATAGGATTTTTGGATCCCCTCTAGCGAAGAAATGAAGGCTAAAATCTTACTTTTCTTTTCTCGATTTGTCACTACACCAAATGCAGACGATGAAGGCTCTGCAAAAGCACCCTCTAAAACTTTGTCATAGGGCCAAAAGTTGCCCCGTCCTAGTCTATGGATCTACAAACTAGAGTGCGCTGGGCTCATGCAAGGTGGAGGGTAGTCCCGCACGGTAACAGAAATCCAGGACCTAGATAAATGAATGGGTTCGAAATTCAAATTGTGGTTCAATAATGCGGTGGTGCGCGCTCAAAATTCAGGGTTGAATGTGACCCAGTCTGAAGCTAGTGCAAGACCAGCCCATTTAGTTATGGGCCAAAATTCTGACCTGGTTCCTCAATGAACCTAAATGTTAGGATCATACCAGAATCCAGAATTCTGTGATATAGAGATTCATTTGTATTGGATTTGTAAAATCAAACTTGGCCATCCAATTATATATTTGTGAAGACAGACAGTCTCACTCTCAGCTCATTTAGCTATTGGGCAAAAATCTCATGGTTTGGCCCATACAAAGGCTAAAAAACGCAAATGCAAATGAAACACTTTTGATTAGGGATGGAACATGTTGTGTTAGGAATGAGTCAGGGTAAACCCCACTGTGTTAGGAATGATTAGGGATGATACACTTTCTCCTATAAGAATCCTTCATAGAAATCGTGTGGGATTTTTGGTGCATGCCTTCAATTCCAGGGGGTTCCGCTTTTAGGACGGTGGGGATTGAAAATCCCCCACTCCTGAACTCTTGTAGATGAAAAATTCTTTCCATTCCCTTGGAAGAGTCGATGGAATTGCACATGTGAAACCTAAAATGCACTGCTATGAATATTAGATGTCAAATGCCTGGCATATATATATATATATTTTTTTTTTTTTAACTTCTACTAAAGAACAAAGGAGGAATCAAAGCCACCCATCAGAGAATACCAAAATTTATAAGTATGCAAACACCATGGGAATCTAGCTTGACTAGATTATGAGCACACTCACTACACCAAAAATGAAAAATTAGAACGGATTATCGTTCTTAATCCGTTCATCTGTTCCAATTTCCTATTTTTGGAACGGTTTAATGGATTAGGAACGGTTTAGGAACGGATGGACGGATTAGGAACACACGGATTAGGAATGGTAATCCGTTCTAATTTTTCCTTTTTGGTGTAGTGCCTGATTAAACCTCATAGGTCTGGTATAGTTTGATAGTGGGCTAAGCACGCCCCTTTTGATGTAGATGAAATATTAAATACTACTTTAAAAGTTATTTCTAATAAGTAATTTGTATTGACCAATATGTAAATAAGTTATAAATGGGGCTCAAAGGCAGAATAAAAGGAGAAAAAAAAAAGCCTCTAAACTCTAAGTCGTGCCCTATACTCATCAAAACCGACACCAAACCTGCCCAAATCCACCTTGGCGTTGGGTTTACAGTGTGGTAGTATAGTGGACCTTATTTTATATTAGTTCTACTTAGACCTGGACTTCTATCCTACATAGGTCTCGATTATAGAACTTGGGTCTGACTACAATGGACCTGATTGTTCCATGGGGAAAATTTTCCAACCTCCCTCCCTATCAAAAACACTTTCCCGCATAGAAGCAGTAAATTTAGCTCATTTCGGTGTTTTTTTTTTTTTTTTTTCCAGAAAAGTGTTCACACCAAATGTGAGTGATTTTCACTACGAAAAGTATCAAGAATTCCCATGCCTTTTCTGTGAAATTGCTGTTGTTCGTGTAATGCAACAAAATAAAAAGAGGATTTTACCAGAAAATCCCCTTAGACTCGTTAAAGGCCAAAAACACCATTAATGTGTTATATAGACCATATTAGTCCCAAAGGCCCTGTTTGATATATATTTTTATTTTTTCTCTGAGCAGGGATATCCCTGCTACTTTTACTTTAAAAATATTTCAAACCCAAAACCCTTTTCTCCATTTTCGTTCTTTTGCCCATTTTATCTGAGCAGAGACTCATCTTCTCAGAGCAGGGATTCATTGAAGAAGAAAGAAAGCTGCAGGATTTTGCAGATCCCCTGATTGAAAAGGACTAACCGATGAGAAGAAAAGTGCTTCACCGACGCTTGTATTAGAGAGATGGTGATTATATTAGAGAGAGAGAAAGAAGTGGATAATGGAAGGAAGAAGGGATAAGTTGTAACTGTGATGGTCCCATTCTCCTTTTGATTTGGTCTTTTGATGTTTTTTTTCTTTGAAAGATCCCAACTTTAAAGTAGTAGAAGGGAGAAGAAGATGGGAGAAAAACGAAAATGGGAAAAAAGGGTTTTGTAACCCCATTCTTCGTGTGGCCTGAGTATTGTCTCTCATAGTGGTATCAGTTGAGACGGGGATGTCCCCGCCCAAATTAGTGCTGTGAACGGGGATATCCCTGCTTATGTTAGTACTGTGAGCGGGGATATCCCCGCCCACACGAAGACTGTGAGTGTATTCTCTCATAATATAGGTTATATCTCATTTGAGGAATTATGACCAAATGTCCATTCCTTATTGAGCTAATGCACATGTGTATGTAACTGATAGAATCCCAAAATTATTTTCAAAGTTTAACCATTTCTATGTTAGTCAACGACCATTTCCATCCCCATATCCAACCATTTTTATGTAAACAAAAGCTGATACCCAATTCTTTCATCTTTTATTACGGCCAAACCTTCCTAATTAAATGAGTAATACAAAGGGGCATTAGCTTTGGCCGCAATAGAAGATGATAGAATTGGGTATCGGCTTTTGTTTACATAGAAATGGTTGGATATGGGGATGGGAAATGGTCATTGACTAACATAGAAATGGTTAAACTTTGAAAATAGTTTTGGGATACTATCAGTTACATACACATGTGCATTAGCTCAATAAGGAATGGACATTTAGTATAATTCCTTAAATGAGAGATACAATTCTGAGAGACATATATCACCCACAATACTCTAGTGGGCGGGGATATCCCCGCTCACAGCACTAACACAAGCAGGGATATCCCCGTTCACAGTACTAATTTGGGCGGGGATATCCCTGGCTCCCTGTGTGTTGTCTCTCATAGTGATATCAGTTGAGACGGGGATATCCCCGCCCAAACGAAGACCGGGGTTGCAAAACCCCTTTTTTCCTTTTCGTTCTTCTCCCAAAACCCTTTTTTCCTTTTCGTTCTTCTCCCAACTTCTTCTCCCTTCAGCTACATTGAAGATAGGATCCTTCAAAGAAAAAGAACACCAAAAGACCAGATCAAAAGGAGAATGCGATCATTGCAGTTACAACTTATCCCTTCTCCCATCCATTACCCACTTCTCTCTCTCTCTCTAATATAATCACCATCATCTATTTCTATTGTACATATACATTGCAGAGAAGAAAGAAGGAAAATGGTGGGGGAGGTGTACAAATTGACCCCCTTTATGGAGTACAAATTGCTGACTGGTGCACTTGGATGATGGATCTAGACCATCTTTTTAGTTGATAACTCTGTTTTAGTGCCTAGGTTTGCTTAGGAAGAAGTTCGCCGCCTTTTCCAAATGAAGTTAGAGAAATTCCCGTCTTTTCTTCTTCATTAGTGTTGGTAATGGCAGAAGAAGGATTAGAGTCTGGATCTAAGGGGTGGTTGAGCTTGATCATTGTGAAAGAGAGAAGAAGATGAAGAAGAACGAAAAGGGGAAAAAGGGTTTTGGGACTTTTTAAAGTAAAAGGAGCAGGGATATCCCTGCTCAGAGGGAAAATAAAAAAAATTACCAAACAGAGCTCCTGTGATCACTATGGTCTTTATAAGACATTGATGGCGTTTTTTTGGCTTTGACAAGTCTAAAGGGATTTTTCTGGTTAAATCCTCAAAGAAAAAGGCAGGATTTTCCAATGTGGATGAAAATAGTAGGATGTCATTGAAAACTTTCTTCTCGTTCTAACTAGGGTTGCTTAGTTGGTCTAACCCAGTAACTCAGGGTTTGATCCCCAAGTATGCTACCGTCTTCTCATGTGCACGGGCTATCTTCCCACATGTGTGGTCTCGGTTCAAATCTCTCTTGTTGCGGTGCCTCGGCTGTTCCTGTAAATTTCTGGGCAAACCTATATATCTATCTAACTATTCCCAGAAAATCCTAGTGGGCTAAGGACTAAGGACTAGTGTCTAATTTCATTGCAAGAATATTTCTAATCTTCCATCTCTTCCTTTTCATGGCAAATTAACAAAGGGACAAAATAACATTACTTTTAGCAAATTTTTAATGTTAGCACAGACTAATGGGGCTTAGGGAGGAAAAGTTAATTAAGTTTCTCATGGATCAATACAATAATGTTTAAATTCATGATCTTGATCTTTCTTTTTCCTTTGGATTTTCCTAAAGGTATCTGATGTTGGAATGAATATATCCTAACACATTTCTGCAAATGTGCTGCTCTATTCTTGCATAAATAGGCTCTGCAACATAATTGACAAGGGTGCTTGCTGATTAACCAGACCAGACCTCTTTGCCACTCTAGGCAGTTTTGTTCAGAATGCAGATCACAAAATCCAGATGCCTCTGATGGCAACAGCCCCAGACCACGCTGAAGACAACATTGATGAAAGTACTTCAATATTTTCTATTACTTATTTATTTTTACATTATTCTCTGACTCTAGTACCCAATAAACTAATAATATCCGGATCATACATTTGATCATTTGAGGAAGACTATATTTAAGAGAAGTTTCCAGCTAAAGGAACTATTCATACTCAAAATTACATGAAAACTAAGCTACTAAAACTTGATTAAGATCATAGTTAACTAGATATAGCTGGCTCTGTAGTTAGCCCGAAACCAAATGGGAAGAGTGGATCATAATGCTTGTCACCAACATTCATAGGCAGCTGATCAACAGACTTGAACCAAGTGCGAGGAAGCTTGCCAGTGAATCCATAGTCACCAAAAAGAACATCAGCAACGCCTTGGCCTTCACTGCCCGGAAGCCATGCAGCCACAAGAGCATCAATCTTAGAAACATATGGCTCGATCACAACAGGTCGGCCAGAGACGATGACAACGGCGCATTTGACAGAACCGCAAACATTGGTGATTGTACTTGGACCAGGATCAAGAATAGTCAGATTCGTACTATCGCCATACATCTCTGCATAAGTAGGCTCTCCAACGACAACAATGGCATACGAGAAGTCGTTGGACTTTAGCAAATCAGCATCAGGATTCGCACTGAAGACTACTTCAGTGTCGACATCCACAGTAGCCAAAATGCCATCCAAAATTGTAGTTCCTGTTTACAAGAAAACAATATAGTCAAATTAGAGTAGGTGTCATAGTAACCAGATACAGAAAAAGACATGGGAAAATGGCCTAAGATAGAACGGAATGGAGAAACATCATTCATGTAGCCGATACCAACATGGTAGGGACGATGCTTTGATGATGATGATGATAATGATGATGATGACGTGAACCTTATAACGCTAGTATTTGGAAGAAGAAACAAGTTTCAGGGTAACCATGGTAGATGTGAACATGAGCAGATGACCAATGCAGAGAGGTGGAAAATTGCTAAATTGATGCATTGCAAAATATTATGACATGAAGAAATTAGTCCAAGGTACCAGTTGTAACGTTATTGCCCGCTACTCCCTGCCATGTGAGGGTCCATCCGCCGCATTGGTATCCCAAGTTATTAGCATGAGTTCCCGCAACAAGGATCTTTTTGGCCTTCTTCGAAAGAGGCAGCAAGGGTTCATTTGAATTCTTTCCATTCTTCAGAAGAACCAATGATTTTCTAACTGCTTCTCTCGCCAAATCTCTATGTTTCTGTATAATCAAGCGTTCAATAAAACACATTCAGATCCCCAAATACTTATACATGGACAGTCTAAGATTAAGACTAGTTGATTCATTATTTTGTTGTTAGTTTGAGAAAAATGTAAAAGGCGATTCAAGTGTACCACTAACCTGGCTTCCAATCTCGTCAACTAAGCTGTAATCTGCTAGAGGATGTTCAAACAGGCCCATCATAAACTTAACTCGCAGAATCCTTCGCACAGCATCATCAATTCGACTCATGGGAATGATTTTTTGATTGACTTGATAGGTAAGATCATCTATGAACTCCGTATAGTTGTGAGGGGACATGATCTGGAAAGCCAAAAATGAACATATTGTTACAAGTTATATTAGATGGTTAGAACTAATGACAGCCATTTATTAGGGCATACTTACCATATCAATACCGGCATGTATGCCCGCTTGTACTGAATATGAGAAATTTGCATCCTGGGGAGATGTAATCCTATCAATACCTTCAAAATCCGAGATGACAAAACCCTGTAACAAACTGAATTAGAAGAAACGAAGAATGTATTAAACTTATTAATTACATGAGATTGGAATCAATTGAATAACTACCCTAAACTTAAGTGTGTTCTTGAGGTAGCTGGTAACAAGATCCCTGTTCGCATGCATCTTCTCCCCATTGATACTTGAATAAGAGACCATGATTGTTGAAACACCTTTGATGATTGCAGAGTAGTAAGGAGGCATGTGGGTTTTAAGCAAATCATGCCAGCCAGTGATGGTATTGTTCTCATCGATACCCCTAACTGTCCCACCATCACCTACATAGTGCTTGGCAGTGGCCGCAACATGCTTACTGCAAAATAACACATTATTAGAAATCACGCATAGCAACAAATTATTTGAGAATGGATTAAGAGATTTTAGATGTTTCAATAGGCCCTTACATATCTTTAACATAAGGTCTACCAAGGTTCGCTACTGGAACCTCTCCTTGCAAACCTGAGATAATTTCTGTCATTGACTGCACAACCTTTGGATCTTCACTGTAGCTTTCGTAGCATCGACCCCATCTTGGATCTCTACAAATCTGAATTTTTCCAAAGAAGAATCAGAAAAGATCAAGGCTTAACTTTCTTAACAAAAAGATTTTATAGTGAGTAGGGTACTTACAGCAACACATGGTGCAAACACATATGGAATCCCTGTTGCTCTAACTTCTAGAGCAGTTGCAGTGCCAATTCTCTTTGCCAATTCAGGGTCCCTAATATAGACAGTGAGAACATCATGCTTTTCGTATAATTTTAGTACTAGTGTGTAAACATTACAAATGAAATACAATTACTCTTTTCACAATCAAAAAACCAAAAACAAAAAACAAGTAAGATTACCTGGTAGCTCCAAGCCCGACGTTGTGTGGAAAAATTGTTGCTTTATAGATATTGTTGTGCCCATGAACGGCGTCAATTCCATATATCATTGGAATCCCCAACCGGGTGGACAGAGCACCCTTCTGGAAGTTGTTCACCATATCAATCCAAGTCTCCGGCGAGGCCTGTGGTGCAGGAACACTCCCTCCACCACTAAGTAGGCTACCTGCAAGCCATTGTAATCAAATGAGAGGAGAAACTTCACATTTGAGCACAGAGAGAAATCACAGTGTCCATACCTATGAAGTAGCCTTCAACTATTTCTGGGGTGGCAACAGCCCTTTCAATCTGTAACATTTGACCGATCTTTTCGGCCAGAGTCATTCGACGAAGCAGGTCATTGACTCTTACAAGAAGTGGTGCTTTGGGATCTTTGTATTTAATATGTCCATCTTCTCCAAATGCTCCACAGAAGCTCAAGCATATAATTAACAATACCAAGATTCTGGAGATAGTCATCTTTGCTTCTCTTCCTGAAAATGTCAGTTTGTGATTATCTTCAGAACAAAATTTTGGATCCTCTCATGTAACAGATTTTAGGAAATCAAAGGTTGCAACAAGAGAAAATATGAACATCAGCTATCACAACACATTGCGGCATGAACTTCTCTTTTATGAATTTCTTTTTAAAAATTATTCATAAAAACCGATAACATTCACTAATAAGATCAGGTATCATGTTTCTAATATCCTGTCACATATGTTGAGTATTATTGTTTAATATCTAGATCCATCATTATAATTCAGAAATCCATCAATTTGCCCAGATTTAAAATGCACACTATACTAAAAATAACAACCACTCTTCATATTAGCTTTGTGGAAGCTTTCACTCCAATTTAAATTATGCCTACTAATAAATGAATCAATTCACATGATAAGAATTTCCAGCTGATGAGGGTTGGAGCCGACTACCGCAACCTCTGGTTCCTGAGCCGTCCCCTCGGGGTTAGAAATATTGTGTTCTATATAATAAATATCATTAATTGAAAGGTCAGATTTCTCACTCAAATAATAGAAAGGTTTCTTACTGTCCATTTGATGATTGTATACATACAGCTGACACGACCCAATTTAACTCCAAATAAACTTGGCCTATAGTGGGATTGACCATTATATATATATATATATATAAAAACTTAGATTTCTCTTAATTTTATTCACATATCCGTGTCATCAATATAAAAGTAGAACTCCTATTGGAGTATAATTTGTTGATGGAGCATTTAGAGAAGGAAGAGCATTTGTTTTGAGTGGTTTAAATTTTCGTAAGTAGGCCCATCAATTATAAATCACTTTAGGTTTCCTTAATATTTTATTGACACATCTTATAAACGTTCAATTTGGTAGTGTGGCCACTCCCCATTCAAGTGGAGGTGAAGGCATGTGCCTGTTAAAATCTGAACCTCACCGAAAAAATAAATAAACTCATGGAGAAATTTAATACTAATAAAAGATGGGCACACTATGAGATTTATTAGAACATTTCATAACTAATAAGAGATGGGGCCACATATTAATCTGACGGTGGGCCCATCTCCTATCAGCATGAAATTTGACCAATTGCCCAATGCCCATATAAAATAGGAAATTTATTTTGAACGGCTTATATTTTTCCACCCATGTATGGAGCCCACAATTGTCTAGTTTGTGCTTTGCATAAGCCGGATATATAAACATTTTGATGTGCCATGAAAACAGGTCGCATGTGAGGGAGAGAGAAATTGAAAGGGAAGAAAATAAAGGAAAAAGACAGAAGGGAGGGAAGGAGGTGGAAGCGGACAAGATGATGTGCAGCAGATGCAGATGCAGATGCAGATGCAGATCTGCTGATGCAGAAGACAATATAGTCATATCGGCCAAATAATCATGTTTTGATTAAACCTTTCCTATAGGAATCTTGTAATATTTTTTGGAAACCATTAAACAGATTTAACTGGTAAAAGAACATGAATACATATAGAGAGTACAAATGTGCAATAAAGGTAGAGCAAATCAGTGCTCCAAACATATCTAATCTAAAGAGACCCAATCTCATCTCATAACTAATCACTTGAAGTATTGAACATAACTTAAAAAAAAAAAAAAAAAAAGGTGTATAGATCATGGAAGTAATATGTTTTCTTCCCACATAAATGGTTTTAAAACTCATCCAAAACCAATCCTAATTAGTTATTGCCAGACACAAAAACTTTCTGGCAATGACCAATATGGATTTTATATTGGCTGTAATCTGAACTATTAAAGGCTGTAGGGAGTGTCTAAAGTCCGTTCTCAGAGCCTTTAGTATATATTTTTGTGATTGTGTTTGCTTCTAACTGCAATTGAAAATGGTGATTACCAAGATGAAATAACTAGAACCAAATAAACAGATAATCAAACACATGGAAGAAAATATGATCAAACAAAACACAGAGGACCCATATATTTTTCATCACAAAAGAAAGAAAAGATGATCGAGAAAACAGAACAGATGAAGAGAGGATACCTTGCGTAGCAGCAGAAACTGAAGGACTAGATATGAGAATGGAGAACTAGGATGGACTTATATATATAGATAATGAGTTGTGTATACTAGGAGTTTACATAGAGATATGCCTAGCTTAAAGAGATTTAATTCTGAACGTGTTTTCAAGTTTTTGGAATACTAAGGAGAATCGTGATCCCCCAGGTCAATCATCAACCCTGTAAATCCTGTTAATCCATCAGTGGGGCCCACCCATAAAATCTAAACTACTGAATGAAATTTCTCTCCTATCGAAGTTGGACCCACCACTCCCATCATTTTTTTATTCAAGTGGTTTGGATGAGATCATCAATTTGACAGTAAGGATTGACTCTTATTGAAGTGAGACATGGTAGCTAGTAGAGAATTATGGGACAAGACCTCTTTATCCCTAAACCATAGCAGATTGTTCTTGGACAAAAAATATCTTCATGATAACGATAACCATATCATAACAGGACCCAGCTAAGATGGAGTATCCGCCAAAATAGAGAATACAGTTTAAAGAATCCCAGATCTGCTGCATGGTAGCTAGTAGATAATCACGGACCAAGATTTCTTCATCTCTTAAGATAAACCATAACAGATTGTTCTTGGATAGTTAAAAAATAGGAAATTGATATTGGCACTCCTTTTTTTGTATGGAGCACTCCAATTCAAGCCAATTTCTTTCTCACCAATTATCTTGAAAAGGAGTGCCTCTATAAAAAAGAAAAGAAGTGTCAATATCAATATTCTAAAAATATCTTCTTGATAAGGATAACCATCTCATGACAGGGCAATCAGATAATTGTCTAAAACAATCCGATCAAACCTTTCATGATATAAGTTTCTGATCATATCGTGTGAAAAAATAAAAAATAAAAAATAAAAAAATCGATCTACTTTTTCGACATTTGGGTGATCACACATTTTTGAAAATTTGGATCAAGTGGGTTGGATAATATTAACAGAAGAAAATAAGAGTATTTTCTTATGACAACACTCCATTTAATCGGGCCCAACTTTTAGTCCAAGATGCTAAAATAACAATCCCCCATGTACTGTGATCCAGCCCTAATTCACTCTAACCAGACTTGGTCCTACCAAAAGATTGATTAGTTGTTAAAATATATGATAAAAAAATTTGTTACTGAAAGGAGTAAATCAAGTCGATTGGATTGATACAAGAGAAATAAACGCATGCAAATCACTTCTTCCACAAGTGATTAATCTGACTATCGGACCAAGTCAATTGGAGTGAAGCTAGGTGTGCAATTTGAGTGGCTCGAATATCATGGAAGTTATATATTATCCTTCCCATAGATGTACCTATGGTTTTAAAACTCCCCAAACCCATGCATATGGCCCAAAATGTAAACGTTTTGGCTTGATGAAAATGAATTTTATATGGGTATAATCCAAAAACCTCAAATGGAACCCTACTGTTACAATTTTTTTCTCATGTAAATACATCCCCAACCCAATAGAAAATGATGATTTGCATCAATTTATTGTTTGAAAAAAAAAAAAAAAAGAACAAAGAACTAGTTACATTAGTTATCTAGGAGAAAAATAAGAAAATTTTGCAAGCAGGAAAGATGCTTTCAGAGGAATAAAAATGGGATACCAAGTAAATTTGAGGATTTTATATCGCTAGTAAAATCTTAGTTTGTAGATTCTGTAATGCTACAACAAGATTTGTAAGAACTCAGAAGCTACTGTTGATAAATTTCAGCCATACTCTCCCAGCCACCATTGTTGACTTCCTACATGTAGTATACCTCTTGTATATCTCCTTTGCAGTGAATTACTTGTCATCTTCCCCCGTGGTTGTAGCCGCCCTCAATGGGTGTCTCTCTTTTGTGTGTGGATTGATTGTATATGTTCATGCATCTTTGCATCTAGACCATCGATTAATTGCATATGTTCATGCATCGTTGCATCTTGACCATCGATCATTTGTATTTCCGCTGCGCCACTTATCTCAATAGGTGGTATCAAAGCCCACCATGGCGCTACCGCACAACAGCTAGCTACAACAAGATGAAATATGAAAATAATAAATGAGTGTGTATAGATCCTGTACTTAATATAATTTCTTTCGTTCACATAGATTGCAGTTTTGGTTCTAAAACTGATCGCCTATATATTGCATGATATTTAAAAGTTTCGGCCATTACCAATACAGGCTCTAGAACTTTGATCTCAACACCTTTACAATATAATTTTGTGTGTATCTAAACACATCGTGAAAGGCAATTGAAAATGGTGATTTGCAATTTTTCTTAATCTATGAACTTATCTTGAAGTTGTTGTTTCCTTTTTTTTTTTTTTTTTTGCTAATTAAGAAAGGTGTGATTGTATTACACAGAAGATGAACAGTACAGCATACATCAAATATACAAGAAAAGATAACCTATAAGGAGCTATGTTATAGCAAAAGTAGGACTTCTATTATTTACATTGCAGTTCAAAACATGAGTCCCATAGCTGTCTAAAGAAGTTGGAGGTCCTTTAGATGTAGCGTCCCCTGAAGATGTGGCAAAATGAGTCTGAGGCTTTCTTTCATGGTATTCCTCTCCTGCAAGTAGACATGCTGAATATGAATAGGTAGTGAATCTCTAAACAGAAGCATGAATGGTGCTACAAGCTTTGCCAACTGGTCTGCTATATAAATACAGTCTCGCTTGTAGCAGGAGACTTGCTAACTAATGTTGTCACAGAGAATGGAGGGTAAGGTCGGATTGCAGAGAATGGAGGATGGTAAAGGAATCCCATAATTATGTTCTGCAGATTTTGTTTGCTTTAAAAGTAGAGCGGACGAAACTAATAGAGTCAAATAACAGATAAAATCTATGGAATAAATCATAATCAAACATTTAACCATAAAAGAAAGAGAAGCAGATCGAAAAATAAAGATGAAGAGTATCTTGAGTACCTCTCCCGCAGCTGCAGGAATAGGAGAGAAATGCAGCAGAGTGGAGAATAGAATGAGGTGAGAGCTAAAACAAATAGGGTGACGTTGAGATAGATAGTGATCAGATAGAGTTCTACAAGACAAATTTGAAAAAAAATTAAAAGTTAGTTAGAGCTATAGTTAATATGGATATGGAGCTTCTTGAATTTTTTTTATTTTTTTATTTTTTTATTTTTGAGTTTTTTGTATATGCCCCGGGTTTATAGAATTTGTAAATAGGCCCTATGGTTTCAGTATTTGCATATACCCTATTTTTTCATTTTAATACCTTCCATGTCCTCAAAATCACTAGTAATAACGAGAATAGGTGACCACCAAAGATTCTAGAAGTTTTTGCATATACCCCCCAGATTTGCATTCATTTTTATAAAAATGACAACTTTGCCCTTAAGTTCATTAAATAAAGATAAATATGTCATTATTTATTAAAATATAATTATTTTAGGTAATTGATATTGGCACTCCCTTTTTCCCCTTTTTTGATGGAGGCACTTCAAAATTTTATAAAGTAAAAGGAGTGCCTCCATAAAAAAAAGGAGTACCAATATCACTTCTCTTATTTTATCCCACATCCCAATCGTCTCTCTCAAATTCTCCCATGCACATAAAGCCTAATCCTAGCTTTGTTTTAAACTCTCATAAATCTAAGAGGGGGTTGTGCATGATTGGGTAATTATAACCAATTATAAGACTAAGTGTTGATTGTCATTGTGATCGATTTAAATTTAATAAAATGGGCCCGTATTGATAAATATGGATTTATGTAGGATTACTCTCTCCCACTAAATGTACTTTAGTAATTAGGGATGGCAATGGGTCAGGTTTAAACGGGGGCCCGCCCACTCCTATTAGGGGCGGGTTTGGCATTGATTTTCTTGGAACCTGGCGGGTTTGGGTTTTGTTGATGTAACCTGCCCCGCCTCATATATATAATATTTATTTATTTATTACTAAAATAAAATTCATGTGGTACAAGTGGGGTTGGGACATTAACTTAAAGCATTTTTTATAATGAGATTGTGTATTTGAATTCTACCACACTACTTCCCATGCATTTATATATTTTGGTAATTTTTAAGCTTTAAACTTAACCTAACCCCTGCCCAAACGAGGTAGGTTTGGATGAGACAAACTTGAGACTAAACCCAAACCCGCCTTGTTACCATCCTAGATAGTAATTGTTAATATTACAAGCTAGCTTTAAAGAAAATAAATCCAAGATTTTGAACTTATGCATATATGGATAAAGAGATGGGCAAAAGTATCCTTTACTTTAAAAACTTATGGTGGTTGTAAAGCTATTAATTTTGGGACATAAAAGATGTTAAAATGAAAGGGCAGGGGGGTATATACGAATCGGAACCACAGGGACTTATTTACAAATCTCTTAAACCTGGGGTATATGCAAAACCCTCTTTTTTTAATGACGGTGTCTAGCCTCCTAGGACGAACTATTCCCCTAGCGCGTGAAGTTCCAGCTACCCCACGCTCCATATAAATCAGGTTGTTGCCTCGGTAGCTCCAGATAAATCAGGTTGTTGCCTCGGCCAGGAGAGAAGGCAAGTTTGAAACCGGACCTTTCAGTTCATGTCCTAGCCAACTGCGCTACCCCTCAAGATAAAAGAGAGCAGTTTTAAACAAGGAGTGCAAACCCATATATGAAAAGCCATGCAAACCCATCTAACCCATGTATGTTTCAACTGCTTTCTTTTAGATGGAAAATCAGGATGTATGGAATACAAACAACTCAAAATACTCTCTCCAGTCAAGTTTGCATTTTATTGTTTGGCCTAGGTAATTGACTTTTATACAATTAGTCTTTTAGAATTTCACAAGGCCGTCTTCATAGATTCCTTATTTCATTTGGGCCCAGGTGGGAAGGATAGACCAATAGAGTGTAGAGGCTAGATAGAGTAAGTAACCACGAGAATAAAAATAAAAATAACATTGTTTTTGTTTGTTATTCCTTATCCAATAACTAATAGGGGTTTTGACATACATATTAGTCCTTGTTTAACCTAGTTTTCCTAATCTCATGACTGAAATTCAGATAATGTCACAAAGTGCTCGATTCTAGTCAATTTTTTTTTCTTTTTTACCCCAGATCTCATGATATAATGGGAACAGTGCATGTCATAGAAATTGACAAATTTCATGATTTCATGGGACTGTCCCATGATGTCATGGCCTTTATACAACATCTTAGGGAATTTTTTTTTCCGAATGATATAATATGAAAAAATGGTGGCTAGATGTGTGTTTAATTTTCACAAAATGTAATTTTTTTTGTTATGTAAAAAAATGAATTAGCTTGCTGGTGGAAAAAAGTATATGATATAGAAACGGATAAATCCCATGATATCTTAGGATATGGCGCAAAAAAGTTAAAAAAAGAATATTGACCAGAGTTGAGCAGCTCCGGTGACATTATGTGAATTTTGGTTATGAAATTGGGAAAACCCAGTTTAAGGAGGACTAATATGTCGAACCCCCTAAATAATATTCAGTATTATAGTTAGAGATTACTATTACATAGATACATGATGGATACGTTGGCTAGAATAGATTTTGTTTGCTCGAAAGATAGCCTCAATAATTTTTTAATTATTATATTATATATATACTTTTTTTTTTTTTACTTTTGTATACCCCACCCAAGGGGGCTAGGACTCAAGGTAACCTACACAAGTGAGAAGGTTATCCCACACATGTGGGAAGAGTGGAATACACATCCAGGGCTGCCAACCAACTGAGCAGCCCATGTTGTCAATATAGCTTCGTTTGATATCAAAACCTTCTCATGCTTGGCCTGTCAAATAAATGGCTGAGAATTTGATCTAATTTTACATTCCTCAATTTAATGGTGTGATTATTGGATCAAAGCAAAATTTAATCTAAAGGTAATAAGTCTTGTAATTTTCTTGTACATCTATCCAACATGTACATACAGGTGGTTACCGGGGGAGCTAACAACATGGTTTCGAATACAATAATTGTGGTTCCATATTCTATATATATAAGAGGGATAGGATACAATTTTGTAATAATTGAGCTCCAACTCCTTTTAAAGACTCCAGTCTACCACGATCTCTAATCAATCAATGTATATTTAGGTTTTCTTATCTAATGTTATCGGCAATCAAATATTATCAGATGCCATAATAAAGATTCCGTCATCAGAACCTTCCATACCTTATCTCGTACAATCTCATCATGGTTTTTGATTTAGATTGTGTTTAATTGGATCTAAACTCTTAAATCCCCCTTCAGTTATGTAATTCTTTTATTTTGCTAAAGGCAAAAGAATATATTAAGAGAAAAGAGAGAACAGAGGGCATGGCCGCCAAGGATACAAGGAACGTGTATACACGTTCCAAAACCGAAAATGGAGAAGAAAACAACCAAAAGGAGTAGGAAGACATAAAATTAGCTCACACCCAAAGGAGTAGGAACACGGGGCAGTACTAAACATAAAGGTGCCACCTGGACCAAACAAAAAACTAAAGAAGAAGTGGGGTCATTTCTCCTGATCAAGAAGACTAATCATGGTCCTCATAGGGGAATCCCCAAAAACCGGAAAAGGGAGTGATGAGGTTGCCTTTGAATGGAGATGGGGACACATAAAAATGCATCTTTGATATGTTGAAAGAAGCGCCTCCTAAGCCCAAATGGAGAGACAACAACATTGTTGAAGGTTGCATCATTCCTAAAACTCCAAATACAAAAGATAACATTGAAAAACACCATTGCTGCCCACTGTTTGGAATCCTCGGATCTCCCATCAAAGAGTGCTAACAATATAAGGGAGGCAGAGAGGGGTTGAGACACCCTTTTCTTAATCCCTTGTAAAACCCAAGACCATACAGTGGAAGAGATTGAGCAGGTAAAGAAGAGATGCAAGTCTGATTCTTCATTACAACAGCAGGGAATGCACCTAGAGGCAAGATCAACCCCAATGGTTCGCCCAAGCCTGGATTAGGGTCTTCCTATGAAGCAATCTCCATACTAGAGTGGAGACATGCAGCCTAATAATTTGGTTCTGTCACATCCTGATCCTGAATCACCCTGGCCTAGGGTAATCTCCGAGGTGTGACAAGCGTACTCCCGTAGTATTATACATGTCTAGAACCAAGTACAACAATACGAAGGAGAAATTTCACTTTTCATTTGTGAGTCTAGCTCACTAACCTGTCAATCACATTTAATAGCAGAAGTATTTTGAATAATGAACCACTATGAACCATTGAACAGTCCTATTTAAAGTTGAGTGTCAAGTTATACAAAACATAATTACATATTCACATAAAGTAGGGATTACAAAAATCACCCTACACTATTACAAAATGTTATCCACATCTAACTTCTAATCCACTGGTGTGACCAACACAAAAAAGGAGTCAGTCACACAATCTACTCAAGTTCTCAAAAGATCTAGTCCATCGCTCTCCGTGGACCAGACTACATTGGGCCAATGCCTGACCACTCTTCTAATCCTGGAGAAACTTCTTCGGTTTCCTCCTCTCCCTCCTGAACCTCCTCAAGATCGGGAGTTGCACATGCGTCTGTGACACCAAAGATAGCATCATGAATATGACGATTCGGCAAGTATAGGCATTAATAATAAATCACATGCTGCATCAAATTGAATTAAAGAAAATTGATTAAAAGATGCCAATGTTGAGTACACTAGGCAATTGTGCAATATTGAATAATCATGCTTCATGAATCAATTGGAGAATAAAACATACTAATTGGCTACTACATTAAGCTCATCCTCTCAAATAGAGAGTGAATCTAGTTGGGATGTCCCCAGCGGCCCGGCCAAAGGCTAGCCGGCTACCCGGTTCTAGAGTTCCGGTGCTCCAGACGATCTACTGCAGTGATCTCGAATAACTAAACCAAGTTTAATCTCATCGTGTATCATGAGGTCGAAACTCAGTAGTGTCAGACCAATTGAATCAAATAAATACACACATGAGTAAGATTGTTTTTACTTGAATCGAATCGAGTCATAATATCCCGAATATTTCACACATAACTTACTCATCTCAAATTTCAATTGAATATCGTATAACAGTACAAGTATAACAACGAATAGAAACGAAACAACTTATGCATATAAAATCATTGTTTAGAATTTGAAAGTCGAATAGAAAATAAATCCCAATATGCACATGCATTGATTAAGAAGAGACAATGTAATTTACTAGGCTCTCGTCCTTCACATTCTCACACGATGAAGTTTAGAGGTCTAGTGTATGGCTATCTTTAATTTGGTGCCACTTTATATAGGTGTAGTGCACCGGTTCTCCGAGCCTCATCCATGACAAGGTGTTAGACGAAAGATAAAATTCACATGAGATGATCTTAGCCTCAATGATCTCCCACGTGGTTAATTATCATTGGTCCGTAGATCTTGTCAAATGTGCCATTTTCTAGGGTCCTATAAGTACTTCGGAGTCCAAGATCCTAATTGGTTTAGTGAATACATAAAATAAGGGTATTTGTCAACTTTTAGTGGCCTAAGAAGTAGTTTTGGTCAAAACCCTGGGGCCCAGGCAAAACCCCATCTTGCTATAGCAAGGGACACATTTTGTGTCCAGTCAACCATTCCCCTTTTGTTTGTTTTGTTGTAAGTCTCCACCTGTTTCCATCCATATAGAAATGCTACATGGTGTCCATATATAAAAGTACATGGTTTCCATCCAATCACCACCCATTTCAAACACATGGTCTCCATGTATAAAAGGACATGGTTTCCATCCAATCACTAGGGGTGTACACCGGGTTTGGAAACCCGGTCCGACCCGGTAACCCGGCCCGGCCCGGCCGTATTCGGGCGGGTGAAATATGGTCTTAGACCGGGTCGGGTGAGACCCGACCCGGCACGTATTAAACCAGACCGGGTCCCGGGTCAAGCATATTCTATTAATCGGGTTATCGGGTCACCCGATAACCCGGTTATAAAAAATATTAAAATAAATAAATTTTAATATTTTATAATACCTAGGGCTAGTTTGGCTAGACATCTCTCATTCTCTCTCAGTCTCTTGTTCTCACTTTCCATCTCTCACGCCCTTTCTAGATATTGGAGTTTGAAGGCCCTCAAAACTCTTTTGTGCAAAATGCTCATGGGCCATGAAACTACCCTTACCTTTTTTTATTATTGACCACCTTCCATCTGTGCATTGGATCTGAAGCTATACACACTCATTCAAGAGTACACAACCATGATAAGAGGATAAATGCCAAGAACATCAAACTTACCCCTGCCAGACCAATACAACTGCATTTCTGCAACATCAACAAAAACTGCAGCATAGCCCGCTGAAATCCAAAAACATGGAGTAAGGAAATCCATTGGACCCGGTCCAGTCCAATCTAGTCCAATCCATTTATATTTTGTTTGTTTTATTAATTGAGTTCTGTAAGGCCCAATTCCGCATTACATGAGGACTCCAAGAATGGGCTAATGACTTTCCTGGACCATGAAGTTGACTGGTAGCTCCACTAAAAAAAGTATCAAGAAAAGTAGAAAACATCAACAGTACATGAAAAACAAATACCAAAATAAACACTATAACAAAAAAAAAAAAAAAAAAACACTTAAAATTTGTAATCGGGTTACCCGGTAACCCGGTAAACCCGGTAACCCGAACCCGACAAACCCGGCTATAGCTAACCGGGTATTCGGTCGGGTTCCTGGTGTGCATAAAATAATCGGGTCGGGTCAAACCCGGCCCGATAACCCGGGACCCGACCCGATGTACACCCCTACCAATCACCACCCATTTCAAGCACCTCACTTGCACACATGTTTCCAATGTATAAATGCACATTCCACCTGCACTCTGCCTACTCCACATACAGACGTTTATATACACATCCACCTGCACACATTTATACACATCCACCACTCATTTCTTCTTATCTTTATGTATCATTTTCCAAGTATACCCTTCTCAAGTTTTGGCCAAAGAGGCTAATCAAAGGAGAAAAAAGAATTTGATACCCAATCAAAAAATTAAACAACATATGTAATCTTAATTAAAGTTTATACTTGCCTCAAATTAGCTTTCAAAAGCCTTTTTCCTCTAATACTGCTCAAAAGAACCAAAAGCCCCAAATATCAAACCCTTAACCACAAAATCAAATGAAAATGCTAATGACTATGCATGTGTGAGTACATGAGAGTCTCTTGACGTACTCCATTTCAACTCAAAACACAAAGAAATATGTGTTTGATGCTTACCTGCAACAAGGAATCCGAATTTGGGGAAAGACCAAGTTCTTGCACACAAGGGTAGAAGAAGTAGTAGATGGAGAAGATGATGAAGAACTCCAACTTGTCTTCACTTGCACATCCAACAATTTCTTTGGAAATTTGGAGAGGAGAATGAAGAAAAGAGCAAAGGAAAAGGAAGAAGAAAATGGTGGAATGGTTGATTGTAATAGGTTCATCAAGCTTAAATTAGGTCGGGGTGTAATAGGTTCCAAATAAGTCTCGGCCAAGGCACAGAGGCAGCACGAGTTCTCATCATATTCCGAGCCTCCTTTATGAAAAGAATGCTGAAGGAATTAGTGCACCAGGTAGCAGAATCTGATTCTGGTTGGGGAGGAAGAGGTAGATAGAAAAACGGTTATAGGCACTGCTTGATGACTTCCGGAAGGAAATCTGGTATTTGCCAACTCTGACCATTAATGAGAGACGAAACTTTATCCAAGTGGGAGAAAGAGAGCTGCAATTGTGTTATTACCGAGCCAGAGGTCATACCAAATGCTCATGATCTGCCATCTCCAATTCTCAATTTGCAACCAAACTGAAGGAATGAGGATAGGCGTCTAATAGCTTACCAAACACGACCCATGATTAGAGTTTTCAGGGTCCAAAATGGATTTATTGTTGAAGTATCTAGCTCTGAACCACCATTGAGAGTTGAGACCATATAGAGGAAGTTGTTAGGCCTAACCATCCCAATTTGAGGAGACTAGCTAGCCTCATTCATTTCAGCCACCCTACGATAAGAGTGAAGTGAAATACTCCCAACTGCATCTTCAATTATTTTTGCAACACGATCATGTCATATTTCCTCCTTTTCTTATTTTTTTTCCTATTTTATGTATTTTTTGGTGTTTTAATGATTTTCTTTTTTCTTTTTATCATAGTTATGTTTTATTTTCTCTGTTTTGATGAGTTCTTTTAGTTTCCGTGGTTATAGATTCTCATGGATTTATATTTTCTCTTTTACTTCTTAGTTTCAGTTTTTTTTTTTTTTAGGCATTGGGTCTTCATGGGTTTGTTTGCTTTTTTTTTCTAAGTAGTTATTATTATTATTGGATTGTCTATGGACTTTTGTTTTCATGTTGTGTTTTTGTGGTATTTATATCAATTTTATTTTTTCTTATTATGAATTTGTTCTTCTGATTTCAAAAGAATGCTTAAGTAATTTACTCAATTGGTTTTAAACAAATCAAAGTACTCTCATTTTGGAATTAACCAACTAATTTTTTGTTCTTATATAGGTTTTAATTTTGATTATAATTTTTACCATCTCAATATAATTTAGGGTAAATATTATTTAATATTATAAATAAGTTATATTATCTGTGCTAAGCACGGTCATGTTTTGCTAGTTATATATTCATCATGGATTTTTTTAAACCCGAATTTGAGTGGGTTGGACCCATTATTTATCTAATAGTACTACGTTTATGATATCAGTATTTATCACAGGTTCATACCAACAACAATTATCAAATAGACTCATCGATTTGATCTGTTAGGATCTCACACTGGGGAACATATCTAATACGATAGTACCATCGAGGCGTCTGATATCTGAATGCCCATGTTGGCCCTGTCATTGTCATATCGCCATTACCCATATAAGTAGTGGCGGAGCGGATTTTCTCTCTAAGGGGGCAAAAAGTTGGCCTATTATGCAATTAGAAACCCATCCAAATTTGGCCTATTATGCACAAAAGCACCTTGAGATGAACCTGTGAGTCGCGGCTGGTGTGCCTATCATATGAAGAAGGATCCTTCTCAAAAGGCAAATAAAGCCTCCATTTTCGAAAAAACTCTTTCTATACAAAAAGTAAAAAAATTAAGTACTAAACAACTAAAAATAAAATACCCTCATTACCCACTTATATTTTATTCTCTCTTTATTTGGTGCTTTACTTTATCTTTATTTTACTGTAAGATTACCAAACGGGCCCTAGCTCCACCGGATTAGAAGCTTTTGGGATCAAAGTAATAAAAGTGACATTGACATCTTTTTTTTAAATAGCCTCTATGATAGTACTTAGACAACATGGCGTAATAAACACTTAATACAATCCCAAGCCGCATGAATAAAGGTAAAATTGAAGCCATCATGAATAAAGGACCTGGGCATTATCACCAGCACATTCGACTAATGCCACACTAATTTCTTGTTCTTCAAATCCTTTGTTCATTAGAAAGATTTAAATTATGAGATAAAATAAAATAAAATAATAGGCCTTCCAAAGTTAAGTCTCCAAACTTGCAAAACAGAGTCCAAGCTCTTGAAAGAGAGAAGAATGAAAAGGTCACCCAACCTGGAAATCTTGACTAAAAAAAAAAAAAAACCACAAGCTTCACAAAGAGTACTGATAGATTCAAGTGCTCCTTCTCATATCATATAACCAACTGAGGTGTTTTTGGCATCTGGTCTATGAAAACAGTGCCCCAATCCAGTCTTCCCTCTTCAGTCCATCTTGTTGTCATCTCTTTAATTGAATCGGAATCCTCTATACCCACGGTCTGCCACGTCACTGTGGGGTTTTACCTCCCCAAGTTCGGACTCCCCTTTGATTTTGCTTATGTGCGAGATCGGACTCCCCTTTGATTTTGCTTATGTGCGGATTTTGCTTATGTGCGAAACCCAAGATCTCTTTATATGGATCCTCTGCTACAACATCTGTCAGAGGAAGCTTTATGTTCCCACACAGGCTAGATTACGTGAGGCCCACGTAACAGATGTGTGAGGTGTTAGGAAAGTAAGGACAAAGATGCAACCAAACAACACAAAGAAGACACAGATTTACGTGGTTCCCTCAATATTGAGGTACGTCCACGGATCACACCGATTCCACTATGTTGAAAGGCAAAAGATGAGAAGAATACAAGATACAAGATCTCTGGCGGCTATGCTACGGTTTCATAAAGGCACAGGGTAATATTATTGCAGAAATACCCTTACACGACAGTGGGCCTGAATTAACAGCGGCTGACCTGGGTGTAATTAGGCTCCACACATAACATGAGGAGCTTTCAAGATTTACCATCTCAAAAATAAGAAGGGGGGCATTGCCTTTTGTCATGTATGAGATCTAAAGCCATGAAATTGGCAGTTACAAAGTAACTGTTTATGACAAATATGAGATGTTCATCTGTACAATGGACAAAAACAAAAGCAAACCACTGTGAAAGCAGAATAAAATGCATAATACTCCTTATTAATCACAGGTTGCTAAAACAAGATCTCTACAAAAACCTTCACAAAATCACATGAAAGCTAAGCTATTTGATTAAAAGATCATAATCAATACGATGTAGCCGGCTCCGTTGTTAGCCCAAATCCGAATGGGAAAAGTGGATCATAATGCTTATCACCAACATTCATTGGCAGCTGATCCACAGACTTGAACCAAGTGCGAGGAAGCTTGCCAGTGAACCCATAGTCACCGAAAAGAACATCAGCGATGCCTTGGCCTTCGGTGCCTGGAAGCCATGCAGCCACAAGTGCATCAACCATAGATACATATGGGGTTAGCACAACAGGGCGACCGGAGACGACGATGACCACACATCTGATAGCACTACAAACATTGGTGATTGTACTTGGACCTGGTTCAAGAATGGTCAGATTATTACTGTCGCCTGCAGTCTCTGCATAAGGAGGCTCTCCGACAACAACAATGGCATAGTTGATATCGTCATTGGACTTGAGCGAATCAGCATCAGGATTCTCAATGAATACAACTTCAGTGTCAAGATCAACAGCATTCAAAATGCCATCCAAAATTGTTGTTCCTGTTTACAAGAGAACAATTTAGTCGAATTCAAGTAGATGTAGTATAAACACTAAGAAAGAGAAGCAGAAGAAGTATTGACATACCAGCTGTGAGGTTACTATTGCCCCCTTCTCCCTGCCATGTGATGGTCCACCCGCCACATTGATATCCCAAGTTATTAGCATGAGTTCCTGCAACAAGGATCCTTTTGGCGTTTTTTGGAAGAGGCAAGAAGGGTTGATTTGGACCCCTTCCATTCTTCAGAAGAACCAATGATTTTCTCACCGCTTCTCTCCCCAAATCTCTATGTTTCTGTATGATCAAGTGTTCAGTGAAACACATTCAGAATTCCGGATGGTGCAGTCAAGACTGTTTAAGATAGTTTGAGAGAGTACCACTAACCTGGCTCCCAACCTCGTCAGTTAAGCTTCTATCTCCATAAGGTTGCTCAAACAAGCCCATTGTAACCTTAACTCGGAGAATCCTTCTCACGGCATCTTCAATTCTATTATGGGGGATGATATTTTGATTGACTTGATAGGTAAGATCACCTTGGAATGACGAATAATCGTAAGGAACCATGATCTGCAAAGCCACAAATGAAGGAAGATAGAACTTGAATTACAAGTTATATTAAATATATGGACTTAGGAGTACATTGATATATAATATATTATAGCGCGCTTACCATATCAATACCGGCATGTATACCAGCATATACAGAATATGAGTAATTTGCATCAGGGGGATCTGTGATCCTATCAATACCTTGCCAATCTGAGATGACAAAACCCTGTAAAAAGTTCCCCTTTGTTCAGATTGAATTAATAGAAAGAAGAAAAAAATGTACCAAACTTCTCATTTACTTAAGACACTAGATTCGATTGGATAATTACCCTAAACTTAAGTACTTTCTTGAGATAGTCAGTAACAAGTTTCCTGTTTGCATGCATCTTCTCCCCATTGATACTTGAATAAGAAACCATGATTGAGGAAACACCTTTGACAACTCCGGCAAAGTAAGGAGGCATGTGAATGTTAAGGAGACTATGCCAGTCAATGACAGTATTGTTCTCATTGATGCCATCAGTTGTCCCACCATCGCCTACATAATGCTTTGCAGTGGCCGCAACATGCTTACTGCAATGAATAACACATTATTAGAAATCAAGCCTTCCCACAAATAATTTAGAATGTAATAAGAGATTTTAGATGGCTCAACAGGCCCTTACCTATCTTTAACATAAGGACTACCGCGGTCTGCATCTGGAACTTCTCCCTGCAAACCTGAAATAATTGTTGTCATGGACTCCACAACCTTTGGATCTTCACTGTAGCTCTCATAGCATCGACCCCATCTTGGATCTCTACAGACCTATGCATTTCCAACAGAAGAAACTGAAATTGAATAAGGACCAGCTTCTTTAGCAAAAACTGCTAGAGTAACTTGGCATTGAGAAGGTTATATTTACTGCAACACATGGAGCAAACACATATTGAATCCCTGTTCCTCTGACTTCCAGAGCAGTTGCCGCACCAATTCTCTGTACTAGTTCTGGGTCTCTAATATAGAGTAAAAAAACCATCTGCTTTTCATTTAAATCTAGTACTACTGCATAATCTTTATAAGCGAATAGGCTAGTTTTTCAGGTTAAAAACAAAATTAAAAACAGAATTTATATGATTGCCTGGTAGCTCCAAGTCCAACATTGTGAGGGAAGATGGTTGCTTTATAGATATTATTGTGCCCATGAACAGCATCAATTCCATATATTATCGGAATCCCCAAACGGGTAGCGAGAGCAGCCTTTTGGTAGCTGTCCACCATATCCATCCATTCCTCCGGCGTGGCCTGTGGAGCAGGAACACTCCCTCCACCACTTAGTATGCTGCCTGCAAGTCATTTTCATCAAATGAAAGGAAGAATTTCAAATTTGAGTAGAGAGAAAGATGAGTGCAACCATACCTATCAACTGGTCCTTAATTATTCTTGGGGTGGTCACAGCTCGATCAAGCTGTGTCATCTGACCGATCTTTTCGGCCATAGTCATCCGAGAAAGCAAGTCTTCAACTCTAGCTTCTACTGCCACCTTAGGATCTTTGTACTTCATATATTCTCCATATGCTCCCCAGCAGTAGCACAAGTATAAAAATGCCAATAACAAGATACTAGAACTAGCCATCTTTGTTTCACTTCCTGAAAGAAAATCTCAGTCTATGATTCCTTAAGAACAAAGCTATGGATTTTGCAATGTTATGCACAAAATTAAAAGGTACAATTGTATCATAGCTTACCAAGCGTAACTCGAACTTAACACAAACAAGCCAAGGAGCTGAATCAACTCAGAGATTATAATTTATAAATGTATAACTTAAAATCTAGTGTACTGTTATAAACATATGATTAAAAACCATTCCAGTTTGAACCCATTATTCAAACTGGAACAGAGAAATTTTGTAAAGCATTTCGAAAGGTGTTCCATTTGGATCCATTATTCAAACTTTACAGAGAAATTTTGGAATTACATCCCCAAAAACTGCATGTGGCATTGGCAGGATCAAAATCACAATCTAAAAAGAGTATGGATATGGATTAAATAACTCACCAACACTTGTAGGATTAGAAGGAGAGAGGCCGTGAATGGAAGTCTTGGACAGTTATTTATACTGAAAGTGTGATGGATTATTGGTGCAAACAGACAGATAATGAAATTTGAAAGTTTGTTGGATAAAATTTTTGAATATTTGAGATACTTACGGTAGACTGTTGGGAGTCCGGATCTTCTGAGTGGAAGGCGTCTAATTCATGGTGGGCCCAGCATATAAAAATTCTGACCGTTTCACCTGCCTAAAATTTGATTACCCAAATTCTACTCTAAGAGGAGTTGGTCCCACACTAAGATTGATTTATGATTAACACGATCTTATACATTGTTGGTCATCTGCATTAATTTTATGGTCAAGCTTATGGTGTGACCAACTCCTATTATCATAGAATTGGGAGATATCCCACTGCCGTGGAGAGTGGCCATTTTGAACTTTCTGGGTTTCTAATAGATGAGCCCCACCATGGAGTTCTACTCCCTTTACTCACAGGATATTTCAGGGAGACACTCAGGAGGATCCAGGCTCTTAATGGAAAAGGGCTTGGACTTAGATAAGGGGAGTGCGATCTAACATTTAGTTTTAAGTCTGAAGACTGATAACTCGGATTATAGGCATGATCAATTTGATAGTGGGTCCGACTCCAATCTAAAGAGAGCTTTGGTGCAGTCATGAAATATATGACAAACATTTTCAGCATTTCTTAAGTGGGTCTCATTGATGGATTGTTGCTTAGGCCTGGCCATGAGGGTTCATTCCATGTGGGCCCAACCGATAGAGCATATAGTGTTCATTCCATAACTTGAAACCATCTGCTCTATTGTTCCTCCTTTTGTAATTCTTCTTCACCTAACCAAGTTTCTTCCTATAAGTTTCTTATCTCTAAGGTCGATTCGTTATATCCATCCATGTAACAGTCTTAGAGAAGAGAGATGTATGTATGTGATGATGCTCTTTTTGTGTGGGTTGGGATTGGAACTTGGAACTGGCAACGCAAATACTGTTGTATGGGGTGGGCTGCTTCTGGTTTGGCCTCCAGCCTGATTTCATATACTATTATTACATATATCCAACTAGGAAACAAATCCTGCTATATCATCTATTCTCCAATCCATATAGGGCTTTCAAGATAACCCCGAGGGGTAGGTCAGTTGGCCTAGGACCACGGTTTGCACCCGGAGGTTGTGGGTTCGAAACTGTACTACCACACTAGGGCTACAGGGGAATTTTACCTGGCTTTCTCTCCTTAGCCCGTAAGGATTATTCTGGCTCAAAGGGTTGGGAATCCTGCGTTATAAAAAAAATAGGGCTTT
The DNA here is from genome assembly GCA_012931725.1 of Litsea cubeba. Lineage (NCBI taxonomy): Eukaryota > Viridiplantae > Streptophyta > Magnoliopsida > Laurales > Lauraceae > Litsea > Litsea cubeba. Next base: position 20,066,716 of record CM022952.1, on the reverse strand, counting down.
CAACATTATGAGCCAGCACGTTTGCCAACTCTTCTTGACTCAGTTTTTTTTTTTTTTTTGGATATGCAATTGAGGGGGATAGGACCCAGCCCTCTGGGGAGGAAAGTTGACCTTAGGTGAGACAAGACAGCCCTCAGGTGAGCAAAGGTGACTGCCCAGGTTCAAATCCTAGGCAGCCAAGTAAGAATCACCATCTTTTACTACTCGGCTAAGAGGCCGTTCAATCTCAGCTTGTAAGCTAACGAGGAAAGTTTGAGACGGCCTGTTAGGCTCGACTCAACTAGCTCACCTTATTAAGGGCTTTGCTTAAGCTCGAGGTTAAGTTCGTCTAATTGAATTAGCATTTATCGCTTATTTATCAGCTTGAGTTCAACTTTGGCTCGTTAAATACTTGAAACTCAAGCTTGACTTGTCTTAAGCTTGGGGCTCAAGCTGGGCATCTCAACGTAGTTTTAAACTCAGGCGAAACCAGGTTGTATTGCTTAATATGTATAGGTTTCAGCCAATGGCCCTGACCACAAGTTTTTTTTGGGTTTAGTCTAAAAACAAAATATGTACCATAACTCAATTTTCACCGCCTTTATATTACCCTTTGTTATTTTACATATAAATGAACATGGCCAATACAATGTTGGAAACCATGATTTAGAACTACGAAATGATACTCACCCTAATTTGACATAAATTTTTTTTTTTTAATGACGGAGAGTGTTCCAGTCCTTTAGGCTGGACTAAACCCTACGGGCCCAGAGGGAGTCGGGTAAATCCCCTGACCCCTGTGGCCTCGGTGTGGTAACGCAGTTTCGAACCTTGAACCTCCGAGAGCAAACCATGGTCCTAAGCCAACTTAGCTACCCCTCGAGATTATATTTGACACGAATTTGAACTATACTTCGGATTGAATTTCATAACACTGTTACTTAAGAAACCCTCAAAACTTTAGATCCTCCAAATTAATGGTGATGATGACTTGATTAAAGTAGTTTTTTTTTTTTTTTCAAAATCAATTCCATGATGAGACCTTTCCATCGCACTGCTATTTCAAGCAATGGCATGCATTCAAGTGGGTACTATAAAGGACTTAGATTATTGCCACTTATGCAAGCAATAAAAGTACTTCTCAGCACAAGGAAACCGGTCACACACTAATAAGAGGTGGTTCTTAATAATCATGACTATTGCACCTAGACGGACACTTACCTAGAATAAGTGTGTCCGCCTGCCATGGGACTTGTGTCGGATTAAGCATGTCACTAAGACCATGGGTGAATCTTCTGATAAAGTCTTGATCTATGACTCTAAGAGAGTCTGGATATGGATGACTCTGGTAGAGAGTCCTAAATCTACATCTATCTCGAGTAAGTAGGGTAATTTCTCACACTACTCGGGAGATGTGAGATCTTAGAAAGGGAAAGGCGTCCTAGGGATTGCTCTAAAAGAGAGATGAGAACCTTGGTTGATCATCCATAATATTAAAAAACATTATCATTCGCTGTGACTTTACATGATCTATCTCACACCGAAACGTACAAAGGTTATTAAGGAGTTCTGAAAATGATTATTACATGTTCTTCTAGGTTATCCATTAGTAAAAACTTCTTCCCAACTCATTTGACAGAACAAGATATGAGACTCTAAATTTGTTGCTGGTTTTATAGATTAAAGCATATGAGATATATTTTGTGTGTTGTGGACAACTCTTTTTAAGGCACTTATATGATTTCCCTCTTACTTATGGTGTTTAGCTAATTAGAGGATGAGATGGTGGTGACCTCGAGCGCACAGCCGGCCTAGCGTTGCGAGCGAGCCAAGCATGCATGTGTAATTTCGGACTCAAGACTCGGGTGATCATGGTCCAGGCCCACTACCTGGCCCATCTCGCTTGTAGTCTTTGTGGCTGTAGGTGCAGAAAATTATGACCCACAATAAGAGGGTGCCTTATAGGACTTATCCGAGAAGATGATGGTGTCTGGAATGTCTGGAATGTCTGGATGCCGCCCGGAAGCCTGGAAGGGAAGAACAAACAGTCAGAGGACCCTGGCCTGGGTGGCGCAAGGCTCTCCGATGCCAAAGTCAGTATGGGAACTGGAACAATGGAAGGAGGGGAGGAAGAGAGACAGAGTAACGGCTCTGGTGTGGAAAAATGGCGTACCTTAGATGGTGGCATGAATCTCTATTTATAGAGTGTGGAACGTATATTTGGAAGATATTGTGGTGTGGGTCCCACGATTGGACTGGGAAGTCACTATCAGCCCACATTGCATTAATTGTGGTCCAATCCAGCCCACTATGCATTAAATGCCCGTCGGGTCAGCCCACATCGCATTTAATGCACATCTTGTTGGGCCAGATCCTGTTGGGCGCCTTTGGCGGTAGGAGTACCAGCGGATCTGCCCTCGGGCCCTGCCCTGATGTGGCTTCAGCCGCTGGATGGGACTCTGTCAGGGATCTGGCGAAGATCGTGGGCGGCTGGATGTCGCGTCTGTCCCACCAGCGCGTGTCCCTATCCCTCCACGTGCCTGACGACGTGGGGGATGAAGGGTACACGGGAATGTTCTCTCTTGCTTCGGCTTCTGTCTCGGCTTCCTTAGCCGAGATGGAGCTTTCTGCCGAGGTGGTACCCGTGGTGGTGCTCCTTGCCGAGATGACGTCCGAAGTGGGCCAGTTCGGCGCTAAGGCCCGGAGCTGTCCGACTTCGGCCGGACCTCCTGTCCTGGTAGCCGGGACGAGCCTGGTGTCACGTGGATGACGCGAGGATGGCACGTGAGAATGCTTAACTTGATCTGATGGCTGTGATTAACTTAATCCTGTGGTTCGGGAAATCTCCCCACACAATTGCCCCCTAGGTTTTGACCTCTGAAGTGTGCTAGCCTTTAGGGGTTGAAAGCTAGAAAAATCCATCTGGGGATACTGTGATCATTACCTGGTGTCGCTTCAACTCTTTAAAGCAATAAATGCCCTGCCCTGTCCGCCTTTGGAACCGAGCTGACGGCTACACGCGTAGTTTCCGCGCCGACTGCGTTGTCCCATTGATTGACGGGTTGTCTCATTGATTGACGGGCACGGGCTTTGAAGTGTCTCTTCGAATTCGGAGGCGGTACCCAAATGAGGGTTTCCCCTTCTATAAATAGGGCCGTCCCCTTCTTCTTCTTGCTTCTGACTCTTTTCGCCTTCGCCTCTGCTTTTACTTTCAATTTCTGCTCTGATTCCTGAGATCTGTTTGAGGACGACGACCGTAGAACGCGCCTGGATCTGCTCCTGATCTGCCTCTTCGTCCTCGTAAGTCGCTCTGTTCTTTCGTCTGGTTTTTCTTGGGGTTTTTCGATTTCTAGGGCTTTTCTTCGTCGTCACCCCTTCTAGACATGGGCACCCCTAGATTCAGGGTAGATTCTGATGAGGGCTTGGCCGAGTTTAGGGCTGCCTTCAAAATTCCGGAGGGGGTCCTCCTGAAACCGGCAGACCTTGCCGACGCTGCCCTGTATCGCTGCTACGGCGGCTGGATGCCATTCCCTCTGATCTCTGTGATCGAGGGTGGGGTCAGGTTTCCACTGCACCCCTTGCTTAGGGCTTGCCTTAGCCTTTGGTCCCTCGCCCCGGGCCAGCTGATGCCCAATGGCTACAAGGTCATTATGGGCACAGCGAAGCTGAACGAGATCTTGGGGACCAACCTAGGCCCTCACGACATCGAGGATACTTATGATATCTGCAAGGCTGGGGAGGGAAGATACTATCTCCGTGTGAAGCCGCAGCGAAGGGGCTTCGTCCTAGCCTTGGAGGATTCAAGTAAGAACGCCGAGGAGGATTTCTTCTGTGTCTCGGGGGACTGGGAGTTCGGCCCAGGTGAAGATAGGAGGCTGTCGGTCCCACGTCGCCCTGGGGAAGTCCCAAGTAATCATCGCTGCTTTTCTCCTTTACTGTTTTGCTTATCTCACTGGTGCCGAACTGACATTCTTCTTTGCCTGTCGAGCAGAGGCGGGTGCAAGGCGACGCCGAGCTGCTAGCGAAGGTTGGAGGAGGAATACCGAAGACATCAACAAGGTCGAACGGTACAAGGGGCACGAAACCAGGTCGGCTTGGAAACTGCTTGGGTATACGCCGAGGTATCGCGGCCACTACCACAGGACCGGAGTTCCTGGGGCGGACGAGACACACCCTGACCGTCCGACCGTATCGGTTGCGGTGTTTAGCGGGATTCCCTTGGCCGATCCTGTTGCTGACCGGACTGCGTCTGGAGCCGAAGCGTCCACTTCCGATCCGGGGCTGCCGGATTTGTCGCAGATAGTGGAAGCTTATACCTCTGACCGAGAGGAGGACATGGGAGGAAGCTCGAGGGAGGCCGCTGTCAGGGACCTGGCTGCCAAGTTTAGGCAGAGGTCAGCGTCTTCTGGGATTCCGTCGCCTACTGGTACTCATGCTGCTTCAGGTCCGGTGGGCGTGGGCGCTCCCTCTGTTCCTGCTCCTGTCCCGAGTGGGAGAGCCCGGCAACGCTCGCCGGACCGCTCGAAGGAGGGGTCCCCGCCCAGGAAGAAGTCCAAAGCGGGGGAGAAGAGCTCAAGGGCCGATCTGCAGTCGGGCAAAGCTCCTGGGGCCAAAGCTCCTGCCGAGAAGGGAGGCGAGAAGAGCGCGCCGAAGGAAAAGAGTGCGCCGGCCGAAAAGGGTGCGCTGGTCAGCAAGTCGGCTGTCGGTCCAGCGCGCGAGCCTCTCATCTTGGCGGGACAAGGATCCGGATCGGCTTCCGGGCCCCGAACTGCCCCAGCACCGTGGAAGCCGAAGATGGAAACCTCTACCGGCGAACCTTTGAGCGTTGAAGACCGGTTGCTGGGAAATGCCGAGGTGATTGGGGCTCTCGCCAAGGCCTGTGCTCTGCCAAGAGATATGGAGACGCACGACAGGTACGAGGATGAGAGCCTGATGGTCTCGGCGATCCAGGACAATATTCGGGTAAGTGTTTGCAACGCCTCTCTTCATTCTTCAAGTACCTTGGTCGAATCCTGACTCTCTGTCTCTTTTGCAGAACGTGCAGAGGCTCCTAACCGTGGTGGGAAGGAGGGATAGGAGCGCTGCAAGAATGACCCGCCTGGAGTCCGAGCGGGAGAAGTTGAAGAAGGAGCTAGACGAGCAGCGGAAGGGATTGGAGGAGCTCAAGGTAGCCAGTGCTGGAGAATCTGCTCGGCTGGCGTCGGCTCTGGCTGAGGTCGCCGAACTCTCGTCTCGGGCCGACCACATGAAAGGCGAGCTCTGGGCGAGGAACAAGAAGGCCGCCGAATTGGAGTCCGAGCTGGCCAGGTTGAAGGCTGAGTCCACTGCTGAGGGGACGAGGCTGCGCGCTGAAACGGCGAGGTTGAAGGCTGCGAACGCCGAGCTTGAGAAGGAGGCCCAGTCCGCCTTCCAGGATGGGGTAGATCGAGCCACCGAGCTGTACGAGAAGCAGGTGGAGGAGATCACCGCCATCCTGTTCGAGGAGGGATGCCTGGCCGCACTGAGACGTGCGGGGGTCCCTGAAGACCACCCCGTCTATCAGGACCTGCCGAAGTATTCAGACCTGGATCCCGAGCCTAGCTCCGTACCTACAACTGACAGTGCCCCGGTCGAAGCCCCTGCGGTTGTCGACGCTCCAGCTGCCCCGGTCTTAAGCGATGCCCCAGTCGCCAGCGTGGCTTTGGCCGTGCCTCAGGGTGAGACTTCTGCTCCTGGTTCGGCTGAGGTGCCAACCGAAGCCCCGTCTGCCAGCGACGCTCCAAGCGAGGTCCCCATCTTGGCCGAAGCTTCTGGCCCCTTGGAGACGGTGATTGACCTAGTCGAGTCGCCGAGACCGGAGTAGCTCTACCTTGCCTTTGTCTTTCTTTTGTAATGTTTTTACGTTTCAGCCTTGTAAATATTCTCTCCAATCAATGAAAGTCGAGCTTCTTCACTTATGCGTTTTCTCTTTGCATCTGTCTCTCTTCCATTTCTGGATGTGCATTGAATGGTATTGAATGCCTTTACCGTGTGGCGTGGCCCTTGAGGTAGAAAGAGTCAAACTGTCAGTGCTGACACTCCGTATTCTGGAGACCATAAATAGTAACAAACAAGGTGGCGCAGCTGACGAGGGAATCGGACGGATGTCTCCACGTGGCGCCATAGGGATCGTTGGTCAACAGCCGTGCATCCCCAGTACGCGTGGGAGACTTCGCCCTCATAACTTTCTTCGGAGACCGAGTCCTCCTCCTTCCTATAAATAGGGGTGGCAAGCTCGCCATGGGAGAAGAAATGAACATGGCAGCAGGAATCATGTCTGGGAGGTGTCCGAAATTCTTGATCCGGGGGGGAACCCTGCGCCGTTGGACGGCTATCCCCGAGGGGGGAAGGCTGTCGTGGTCTGCGCGCTCTCTGAAGGAAATCCCCGTGGACCACGCGCTCTCTGAACGCGGATCCACGGCCATCCGTCCCTCGCCAGGCAGAGTGAGGATGCGCTGCAGGGGGACGGTGGCGCCTTCTCGTCCGACACGGCCCTGTGCGCCCGTCGTACGGCAGGCGGGATCGGGCCTCGCTGGTCCGGGAGGTTTCTTCAAGCTCTGCCGCTCCCACTGCCCGCCGAGGGTGTGGCAGAGCCCAGCGGGGTCCAGGGCCTCCGACTGGAGGGGCTGTGCGATGCTTTGGTCTGACCAGCCAGAGTGCATTGCTGCATAGCCCGGTGAAGTTCAGGATCGCTCAGAGCCTCCAGGCAACGATCCGGCCGTCGTGGAGTGAGCGAAGATCGGAGTCTTTCTGTCACTTTATTTTCTGCTTCATTTTCCGTTTTCAGAGGACTGCGATCCTCCTTCCTGTACTCTTCTTTCTGTTCTGTAGTTCTTGTAACAAAGCAGTTCATAATAAATGAAAGGAATTTTCTGATTATCCAAGCCGTGTACAGTACTTCTGAGTTCTTTTCTTATTACTTTGCGCTGTTCCGGAATGCTTGGATTTGTGTGTTTGAATGCTGGAACTGACCTCGGCCGAAAGGGCTGGTTTTAGCCGAGACGAGCTGCATTGTGCCGAGGTGGACCCATTCCGTTGGTCTCGGCTCGGCGGAGCGAGTTCGGCAGTGGCCTTCTGACGGGTGTATGAACCCGGACTTCAGAAAACTGTCCTTGGCCGGACTGCCTTGAGGGGTTTATGAACCCAGACTTTAGGAAAGGCTGAGTGTAGGAACTGCAGGCCTTTTCCAAGGCGTAGAGCCTGAGTGTGTCCTAGACACGGGATTTTAGGAAAGGCTGAGTGTAAGAACTCGAGGCCGTTTCCAAGGCGTGGAGCCTGTGTGTCCTAGACACGGGATTTTAGGAAAGGCTGAGTGTAAGAACTCGAGGCCGTTTCCAAGGCGTGGAGCCTGTGTGTCCTAGACACGGGATTTTAGGAAAGGCTGAGTGTAAGAACTCGAGGCCGTTTCCAAGGCGTGGAGCCTGTGTGTCCTAGACACGGGATTTTAGGAAAGGCTGAGTGTAGGAACTCGAGGCCGTTTCCAAGGCGTGGAGCCTGTGTGTCCTAGACACGGGATTTTAGGAAAGGCTGGGTGTAAGAACTCGAGGCCGTTTCCAAGGCGTGGAGCCTGCGTGTCCTAGACACGGGATTTTAGGAAAGGCTGAGTGTAGGAACTCGAGGCCGTTTCCAAGGCGTGGAGCCTGTGTGTCCAAGACACGGGATTTTAGGAAAGGCTGAGTGTAGGAACTCGAGGCCATTTCCAAGGCGTGGAGCCTGTGTGTCCAAGACACGGGATTTTAGGAAAGGCTGAGTGTAGGAACTCGAGGCCGTTTCCAAGGCGTGGAGCCTGTGTTGCCGGAGTCGACCAGAGACAGATTGACGACAAGGCAAAAAGCTGCTTTTTATTGATTCTGAAGTTCATTACATCTTTAGAAATAGAATTTCTTCAAGTGGGATGCATTCCACGGTCTCGGCAATGGCTTGCCATCCAAGTCTTCGAGCTTGTAGGCTGGCTTTCCTGCCAGTGAAACTACTCTGAACGGGCCGTGCCAGTTCGGGGCAAGCTTCCCCTCATTTGGTTCTCTGTCAGCTGGCAGGGTCTTTTTTAAAACGAGCTCTCCCGTGGTGAACCTTCTTTCCTTGACATTTTGATTGTATGCCCTGGCTAACCGCTGCTGATAGTCGGTTAGTCTCAGGGCTGCAGCTTCTCGTCGTTCGTCCGCTAGCTCCAGCTCCATTGCCAGGTTCGTCTCATTTCGGCCTTGGTCGACCAGCTCTGTCCTCAGGGTAGGAAGGCCGATTTCCAAGGGAATGACCGCCTCCATACCGTAGGCCAGAGAGAATGGTGTCGCCGAAGTGGACCTCCTTGGAGTTGTTCGATAGGCCCACAGCACGCTCGGAAGCTCTTCTGTCCATCTGCCCTTTGCCTTGTCCAGTCGCTTCTTCAGGCCGTCCAGGATCACTTTGTTGGAGATTTCTGCCTGGCCATTACTCTGTGGATATGCCGGGGTGGAGTAATGGTTTCTGATGCCATGCTCTTGGCAGGAATCTCTGAAGGATTTGGAATCGAACTGAGTCCCGTTATCTGAAATCAGGGTCCGGGGGATGCCGAACCTCGTGAGGATGTTTTTCCAGACGAAGTTCCTGGAGTCCCTGTCCGTGATGGAAGACAACGGTTCAGCCTCTATCCACTTGGTGAAGTAGTCCGTAGCCACTATCAGCCATCTTTTGTTCCCTGGAGCTCGGTGAAGGGGCCCCACAATGTCCAGGCCCCATTGAGCGAAGGGCCATGGACTGGAGAGGGGGCTCAGATCCTGCGCTGGCTGATGGAGGGAGTGGGAGAACTTCTGGCATTTCTCGCATTTTCTGGCGTAGACCTGGGCGTCCTTCTGCATGTAGGGCCACCAGTAACCCTGGCTGATTGCCCTGTAGGCCAATGAGCGGCCTCCTATATGGCTGCCGCAGATTCCTTCATGGATCTCGTACAGGAAGTCGTCCACCTTGGACGGGTGGACGCATTGGAGGTACGGGCCTGTGAAGGACTTCCTGTAGAGTTTGCCTTCTGGAGAGAGCCAAAAGCGGGCTGCCTTGAGCCTGATCTTGTGGGCTTCAGTCTTGTCCTCGGGGAGCTGGTCATCCTTCAGGTAGGCAACGATTGGATCCATCCAGCTGGGGCCGAGGTCAGCACAGAGGACAAGCCGAGATGACTGGAGTTCTAGACTTGACCTTGATACTGACCCGACCTCGATGGTCCTCTTCTTCCCTGCTTCAACAGCGGAGGCCAGGTTTGCAAGCGCATCTGCGTGCGTGTTGGTATCTCGGGAGATTTGCCTGACCTCGGCTTTCTGGAATTGGGAGAGTAGCTTTTTTGCCAGGGCTAAGTAGGCCGCCATCCTGTCGTCCCTGGCCTGGTAGTCTCCAGCGAGCTGGCTAGTTACCAGTTGAGAATCGCTGAAGATTTCCAGGTGCTGGGCTCCGAGGACTCGGGCGCTGTTCAACCCTGCGATCAGTGCTTCGTACTCTGCCTCATTGTTCGTCGCTTTGAAGTCGAGGGTGAAAGCCTGCTCTATGACCAGTCCCTCTGGCGATTGGAGAACTATGCCGGCGCCAGCTCTCTTGGAGGTGGACGACCCGTCGACGAAGATCCTCCATGCCGAGGTGGGAGACTGCTGGACTTCTGTTTCTGCTGGCTCTTGCCCTGTGCCCCCCAGTGCCGTGCCGAGCTGGGTCTGAGCCTGGTTGGGGCAGGCGAATTCGACTATGAAGTCTGCCAGAATCTGGGCTTTGATTGCAGTTCGGGGACGGTACTGTATGTCATACTGCCCCAATTCAACTGCCCACTTTGATATGCGCCCTGAAAAGTCAGCTTTTTTGAACAAGGAACGGAGTGGGTGCTCCGTGATCACCACAATAGTGTGGGATTGAAAATAATGGGAGAGCTTGCGGGAGGCGGTGACAAGAGCCAACGCAAGCTTCTCCAACAGAAGGTACCTGGTCTCGGCATCGAGCAGGGTCTTGCTCGTGTAATAGATCGGCTTTTGAACTCCCTCGTCCTCCCTGATGAGGACGGAGCTCACTGCGTGATCCGAGACCGCTAGGTATAAATACAGAATCTCCCCCCGAGTCGGGGTGGAGAGTAATGGGGGTGACATCAAATAAGTTTTGAGTGCGGCCAATGCCTGGTCGCACTCGGGGGTCCATTGGAACTTCAAATTTTTCCTCAAAAGCTGGAAAAAAGGCCTGCACTTATCTGATGAGCGGCTGATGAAGCGATTGAGTGCGGCGGCCATTCCCGTAAGCTTTTGAACTTCCTTTGTGGTGGAGGGACTCTGGATGTCCTGGATGGCGGTGATCTGGTCTGGATTGGCCTCTATCCCCCTCCGCGTCACCAAGCTGCCGAGAAACTTGCCAGAGGCTACGCCGAAGGCGCACTTGGAAGCGTTGAGCTTGAGCTTGTAGGCGCGAAGGATGTCAAAGACTTGGCCGAGATCTACCAGGTGGTCGCTGGAGCGCACAGATTTGACGACCATATCGTCGATATACACCTCCACCGTTTGCCCGAGCTGGGCCTGGAACATCTTCGTGACGAGGCGCTGATAGGTCGCCCCCGCGTTCTTCAGCCCGAAGGGCATTACTTTATAGCAGTAAGTGCCGCGGGGGGTGATGAATGATGTTTTCTCCTCGTCGGGCCCATAGAGAGGGATCTGATGATAGCCTCGGTAGGCGTCGAGGAAGCTCATTCGGTCATGACCAGCGGTGGCGTCAATCAGTTGGTCGATCTTCGGGAGGGGGAAACTGTCCTTAGGGCAAGCCCTGTTCAGGTCGGTGAAGTCTACGCACACCCTCCACTTTCCAGTTTTCTTCTTGACGACCACCGTGTTGGCCAGCCATACCGGGTACTGGACTTCCCGGATGGCCCCTGCTTTTAGCAGGTTGTCGACCTCTTCCACGACCGCATCTGTCTGCTGCAGCCCGGTTCTGCGGGCCCTCTGCACTACTGGCTTGTGGTCGGGGTCGACGTTGAGCTTGTGGCACATGACCTCAGGGTCGACCCCGGGCATCACTTGGGTTCCAAGCGAAGACGTCCACATTCTGCATCAAGAACCGAGAGAGTTCGGCCCTTTCTTCGCCCGACAGCTGGGTGCCGATCAGGAAGAAACGGTCTGGGTCTGCCGGGTCTAGCATGACCTCGGCTAGGTCCTCGATGCTCTTCTTCTCAGGGTCCCTGCCGATCTCATCGAGGCCCTTTTCGAATTCGGCCAGGTTAACGCGCTCTGGCTCCTTTACTGCTGGAACTGCGGCCAACACGCACTGCCTGGCCTGCTGCTGGTCTCCCTTCACTGTGACTACCTCCATCTTGCCTTCCTCGTTCTCATGGACGAACTTCAGCTTTTGGTGGAAGGAAGAAGGAACTGCCTCTAGCTTGTGGAGCCACGTCCTGCCCAGAATGACATTGTAGGGGGAAGGGGCATCCACAACCAGAAAGTCGGCTGTCACGGAGGCTCCGCCAACTTGGGTTTCCAAGGTGATTCTACCCTTGGGGTAGACTGGTGTCGCGGACAACCCTAGCAGAGGTGCACGAACCTCCGTGAGGTCTGCTTCGGAGAGTTTCATCCGTTTGAAGCAGTCGTAGTAGAGGACCTCGGAGGAGCTGCCGGAGTCGACGAGGATCCTCTTCACGGTGAAGTCTCTCAACTTCATGGTGAGGAGCAGGGGGTCGTTGTGAGGGACCTGGACTCCCTCTAGATCTCGATCCGAGAACGAGATAGCTGGTTTGTCGCGGCGGGCTTTCTTGGATGCCGGGGCGAGGTCGGCTTTCATCACTTCTTTCTCGTGCGAAGCCCGCCTGGCTTCGGCACGGGTCTGAGAGCTTCCCCGGGACGAGGAAGCGGGAGCTGAGGACGCCAGATGGATCACGTTGATGATCTTCTCTGAGTCCTCGCTGTCTGGAGCCTGGGCTGCGTTCTGGTGAACCCGGCCCTCGCTGCCACCGGCATCGCCGGCCTTGACGAACTCTTGGATGTGGCCCTGTTCGGCCAGCTTCTCTAGATACCCCTGCAAGGTCCTGCATTCTCCAGTCCTGTGCCCGTTGCCCTTATGGAAGGCGCAGTAGAGCTTGCTCCGGGAGCCTTCGGTGGGTTCACTCTTCAGGGGCGGGGGGTACTTGAAGAACGGCTCGGACTTGATCTTGGCCAGGATGCGGTAGATCGGCTCCTTGAAGACGACATTGACGCTCTGACCGGCGCTGGAGGGAGGTCTGGGCTTCCAATTGCCCCCAGACCTGGACGACGAAGGCTTCGCCGAGCTGGAGGCCCAGTCCCGCTTGGACTCCTGCTTCTGGGAGGGCCTCCCGCCTCTTTGCCGAGGCTGGCTATTCTTCTGTTCGGGCTCCGGATGCCCGTCCTGATCCTTAGCTCGGATCTCATCTTCTTCCCGGGCGATGAAGCGCTTCACCCGGGACATTAACTCTGACATGGACTCTGGGGTGTCCCCGGCCAAGTCCTTCCGCAGGTCGCTGCCGGGGATCAGGGCATGCTGGAAGGCGTAGATGGATATCCCCTCCCTTGCGCCCTCGATCTGGCTGTAGATCGCCCAGAATCGGTGGGTGAACTTGGCGAGAGTTTCGCCCTGCTTCATTCTCAGGGCGATGAGGTCCCCTTCCTTCTTGGGGACGACGGTGTATGCTTGGAACTTCTTCAGGAAGGAGAGCTGGAGCTCCTTCCAACTGGGAATCGACTGCTCTGGGAGAGAGCAAAACCACTTCAGGGGGAGGTCGCCCAAACTGGAGGAGAAGATCTTGCAGTTTAGGTGACCCTCATTTCCCCAGATAGACATCTTCTGGGAGAAGTGTCGGAGGTGTGCAGATGGATCTGACAGTCCGTCGTAGGGGACGAACCGCGGGACGGAGAACTTCCTGGGCAAGGGGGTGCGCTCGATTTCCTTCGTGAAGGGAGAGCCCCCGAGATCAGTGTGGCCGCAGAGCTGCTTCTGGTCCCGCATGTCCAGGTTGTGCTGGAGAGCCCGCCTGACACGTTTGTCGAACCACTCCTGCTCGTCGTCCTCCTCTGGAGTCTGAACTCTGGACTTTCGCTTGGGGTGGCTCGGACTGCGATGGCTATGAGTTCGGCCATCGCGACTATGGTGACTCCGGCTGTTGCTCGAGCCTTCGTCACGAATCTGGCCCCGTTTCTGGTCCAGATGATGTCTGAGGTCCTCACGAGGAGGCTGGGCTGCCTTGCTGGGAGCGCCCTTCTTTTTCCCTTGGGGCTCAGAGACCTCCCTCAAGGAGGCAGTTTGCACTGCCCTCAGCTGCTGCTGGAGCTCGCGAATCATCCGCTTTTGCTTCTGGAGTTGCTTCTGGAGGAGGGCAGCCTCGGGAACCTCTCCGGGGGGTTGAGCGTGGCGCGTTTCCCCCACGGCCACGGCTTTGTCCTTCCGGGGACGCTGATGCTGACGCTCATCGCGTCCGGGTGGCGGGACCTCGTCCGCTGGGGGTGAGGCCTCGATTCCCCCTTGAAAAGGATCTCGACAAAGAGTTGGGAGCCCAGGCGGCCCTCGCCTGCAGTCGTGCCATCTGCCGCGCGGGGCTGCCCCTGAGGAGGGACTTCCGTTGGCGGTGGTGGCAGCTCAAGCGCTGCTCTTGAAGATTCTACGCCCTTCTTAGCTTTCGGAGGCATGGCTTCTGAAAGGATGAGGTTAGGAAGATTGGGAAGGTTTTGAGAGGTTTGGATGGCTGGGTTATTTCTTTCCCACAGACGGCGCCAATTGTAGGTGCAGAAAATTATGACCCACAATAAGAGGGTGCCTTATAGGACTTATCCGAGAAGATGATGGTGTCTGGAATGTCTGGAATGTCTGGATGCCGCCCGGAAGCCTGGAAGGGAAGAACAAACAGTCAGAGGACCCTGGCCTGGGTGGCGCAAGGCTCTCCGATGCCAAAGTCAGTATGGGAACTGGAACAATGGAAGGAGGGGAGGAAGAGAGACAGAGTAACGGCTCTGGTGTGGAAAAATGGCGTACCTCAGATGGTGGCATGAATCTCTATTTATAGAGTGTGGAACGTATCTTTGGAAGATATTGTGGTGTGGGTCCCACGATTGGACTGGGAAGTCACTATCAGCCCACATTGCATTAATTGTGGTCCAATCCAGCCCACTATGCATTAAATGCCCGTCGGGTCAGCCCACATCGCATTTAATGCACATCTTGTTGGGCCAGATCCTGTTGGGCGCCTTTGGCGGTAGGAGTACCAGCGGATCTGCCCTCGGGCCCTGCCCTGATGTGGCTTCAGCCGCTGGATGGGACTCTGTCAGGGATCTGGCGAAGATCGTGGGCGGCTGGATGTCGCGTCTGTCCCACCAGCGCGTGTCCCTATCCCTCCACGTGCCTGACGACGTGGGGGATGAAGGGTACACGGGAATGTTCTCTCTTGCTTCGGCTTCTGTCTCGGCTTCCTTAGCCGAGATGGAGCTTTCTGCCGAGGTGGTACCCGTGGTGGTGCTCCTTGCCGAGATGACGTCCGAAGTGGGCCAGTTCGGCGCTAAGGCCCGGAGCTGTCCGACTTCGGCCGGACCTCCTGTCCTGGTAGCCGGGACGAGCCTGGTGTCACGTGGATGACGCGAGGATGGCACGTGAGAATGCTTAACTTGATCTGATGGCTGTGATTAACTTAATCCTGTGGTTCGGGAAATCTCCCCACACAGTGGCAACCACGCAGCTGCCCACAATGTGCATAGCAACCCATTAGGGGTCATCTATTCTCTTAAGTAATCCACACCGGGGTTCGAGGTTCTTCATCCATTTGAGTACTCGAGTGGTGAAGATTATCCGATGAGATGTATCATACTCTAAAAAGAGCATCTAATTGTTTGGGTCTCTTCTTTCCTTTAACTAATTATTTTTATTTAAGAATTAAATGTATTCGCAATGTTCACAATTCTTTTCCAACAAAATCCTTAACTTTTCTCAAGTAAAAATTCAATTTGGTCACACCAAGTGGGATCATTTACACTTTGAATGATTACCTTTTTCAAGATATTGATGAATGGATATCCATCTTGCCCCCTCAACTATCCATGCATATTGCATGCATCGTAACCCATCAAACAATCACAAGTAATCAATCAAGGAGTTTTCATTAGTCAATTGTAGGTGGATTGGTTTACATATGATCAATCCAACATAGCTCCTTTGATTAGAGTGAGATACGACTATTTCATTCTAAGTACCTGACACCTCCCCACAGGGGAATAGGCGAGGCCCAGGGCCCCGGGCCTATTGTATACACTTCGGGAGTCATGGCTCCTTAATCATGCATTTGTCCCAGGGTGGATTTTCCATCCCCAGGGGCCTCCCACGAGTCGATCCCGCAACCTCTTGCTTAAGAGTATTAACGGACTTACCCTGGTACCACTTGGGCTATGGCCTTTTTGTAGGAGGGTAGGATTTCATTCTAAGTACCTGACACCTCCCCACAGGGGAATAGGCGGGGCCCAGGGCCCCGGGCCTATTGTATACACTTCGGGAGTCATGGCTCCTTAATCATGCATTTGTCCCAGGGTGGATTTTCCATCCCCAGGGGCCTCCCCAGGAGTCGATCCCGCAACCTCTTGCTTAAGAGTATTAACGGACTTACCCTGGTACCACTTGGGCTAGGGCCTTTTTGTAGGAGGGTAGGATTTCATTCTAAGTACCTGACACCTCCCCACAGGGGAATAGGCGGGGCCCAGGGCCCCGGGCCTATTGTATACACTTCGGGAGTCATGGCTCCTTAATCATGCATTTGTCGCAGGGTGGATTTTCCATCCCCAGGAGTCGATCATGCAACCTCTTGCTTAAGAGTATTAACGAACTTACCCTGGTACCACTTGGGCTAGGGCCTTTTTGTAGGAGGGTAGGATTTCATTCTAAGTACCTGACACCTCCCCACAGGGGAATAGGCGGGGCCCAGGGCCCCGGGCCTATTGTATACACTTCGGGAGTCATGGCTCCTTAATCATGCATTTGTCGCAGGGTGGATTTTCCATCCCCAGGGGCCTCCCCAGGAGTCGATCCCGCAACCTCTTGCTTAAGAGTATTAACGGACTTACCCTGGTACCACTTACTAGCTCAAGTGGTACCAGGGTAAGTCCATTAATACTCTCAAGCAAGAGGTTGCGGGATCGACTCCTGGGGAGGCCCCTGGGGATGGAAAATCCACCCTGGGACAAATGCATGATTAAGGAGCCATGACTCCCGAAGTGTATACAATAGGCCCGGGGCCCTGGGCCCCGCCTATTCCCCTGTGGGGAGGTGTCAGGTACTTAGAATGAAATCCTACCCTCCTACAGATATTATTTATGATTGTTTTGAATGTTGGTGATTCATTATGATTAGCTGTGTTATTTATGTATTTTAAATGTCCTCAAAAATTTTACAAACATTATTTATTTCGAAATATTAAACTGTTTTCAAATTCAGGATTTTTCTTTGGATATCATCAAGAAGATTTGTAAAGAACTTTATTTTTAAATGATTATTAAAAAATCATAATATAAAATAATGTTAGTCCCCTCGAGAAAAAAATCCTTCCTATGCCATTATTGGTCAACCATGCTTGCCCCCGTAAAAAAATCCTAGCTCCACCAATGCAGGGGAATAAAATGTGAAAGGGGATGCTTCGAGAAGTGGGCCTAAGTGTGCACTATAGAGCTCTCATGGGAGAAGATTGAGGAAGGGTAATTTTGGAAGATGACTAGCTTGATAAATATTTAAGAGTGCTGCTACTGGCACATCAATTTTTCCTTTTCCCACGCAATTTCTCTCCACACATATTACTAAAATTTAAAAATTAAAGTAGTTCTTTCCACACACATCAAAAGTTCCTAAAGTACCCATATCTCCCTTCCCCCCTTTTTTCTTCCCACACACATCTCCATCAATTTCTTCCCACACACAAATCAGACACAAGACTCCACCGACGGGATTCTTGCTTTTCCGGCGATTCTCCGGCATGCCTCCGGCGTTCCTATTCCTCTACACATTCTCCTCTTCCAAAGGTAAATGTATCCTTCCAACATTACCATTTATTCTTCTTCTCTATCTGATATTTACCATTTTTTCAATCTTAGATTACCTTTTTTTCCATGAAAATTTGTTATTAGGATAGATTTTCATTCAATGTAAGTTTTGACAAACAATGTTACTGTTTTTTAATATTTTTGGGTTGCATTTCATCCCTCATCATCGCGGTTTTAGCTTCAGAATTCACGACTGTTCGGTCTCTGGTTCACCGAACGGATTGGTTTTGTTCGGAAACTACTGTCCGAACAAATTGGTTATGTTTGGAAACTAATGTTTGAACATATCAATTTTGTTCGGAAACAAAGTTCCGAACAAAAGTAATATGTTCGGACTCTCAGGTCCGTACATACAGAGATCCAGCAGTCAAATAAATTATTTTTCTTTCGTATTTCAGAAATGGACCGGCCAAGCTCTTCTAGGGTGCGACAAATAGGAAGCGACGTCAGCTAGTAGAAGAGGTTGTAGAAGAACCAGAGGTATCTGAGGAAGAGGTTGAAGAACAACAACAACAAGAGATGGAAGAGCAACCAGCCCCGGGTCCAGAAGATAGGTCATTATTGACCAGCTTTGATACACATATAGCTGGGTACATTTGAATTCAACAGGTGTGTTTCACTTGTTTCATATGAAAGTTTTATTCATTTGTTAATTTATTTAATAATGTATTAATGGTTGAATGCAGGATCGAGGACCACTGAAATGTCTAAGTCATGGGCAGAAAGTGCCATTGTGGCAACTGAATGAGTCTGACAGGTTTAGAGATTTAGTCTCGAGGTCCAGATTGGCTCCCTTAGCGACTGCATCTTACCGCTCCATCAATAAGATTATTGTATCTGGTTTTGTGGAAAGGTGGCAACCTAAGACTAACACCTTTCATATGCCTTTTGGTGAGATGACCATCACCTTAGATGATGTTGCATCTATCCTAGGCATCCCAGTGATTGGGCGGACTGTTTCTTATAATGAAAGAATGTCATATGAAGAAGCTCAAGCACTCATTGTTGATGCACTAGGAGTACAACCGGTAGAGGCACATGAAGAGCTGATGCAAGTGCGGGGCCAATCAGTTAGATTGGAGTGGTTACGGGAAAGGTTTGCCGGTGTATCTGATGATGATGGAGACGAGATGATTGACTGTGCAGTAAGAGCTTACCTTCTGTACTTATTGGGTTGTACGTTGTTTACTGACAAAAGTGGCACACGGGTGCCGATCATTTTTCTTATAAAACTCGTGGATGTAGAGGCCATACGTTCATATGCATGGGGTACTGCTACACTAGCATACTTATACAGGCAGTTCGGGTTAGCAACCAGGCATGAAGTAAAACAAATAGCTGGTTATTTGACTCTACTAGAAGCTTGGGTGTACGAACACTTTGAATGTTTGGCTCCGACTCCAAACTTACTCTATGAATCCAATCAGCCCCGGGTCCACCGATGGGTTCCTCGTAGAGAGTCTGCTCCTTTACAAAGCATACGAGAGAGACTTGATGCCATGAGTACTGACCAGGTAATTAACTTGACGTTTCTTGTACAAAGTGTATCGGATTAAGTTATTATTTCCTATTATATACTTTCATATCTTACGCTTGGATTCACTACTTTCAGGTGACTTGGGACCCATATCGTGATGTTAGACAATATCACCCTTTCAATGAAGTTGCATACTACTGTGGGTGCATCAAATGCATGGATGTTGTTGAGCCTTATCACCCAGATAGGGTACTCAGACAGTTTGGGAGAGTTCAGACTATTCCTCCACCGCCATTAGCCCCTATTCACGCTACGCGAGGTCCGACTGCCCGTGACTATCAAATCGCGTATCAATATATCAATCAAGTTTGGGAGGGATTGCCTAATCACCTGCTATCTGCATTGAATCGTAGTCAACCAGTTAGGCGTCCTGCAGATTGCGTTCCCAGGTATATGAATTAGTATGTACGAGTATCGTGGAGGATATTACAGCACCCAAACTTTCATTCTAATTTCGCGCCCCGTACCGAAGAAAATGAGCCAAGCGGTAGCGGTATGATTGACTATCAGCAACGTAATTCGGATGCACTGATCATTCTTGATGAAGTGACAGGAAAAGGTGAGGACCATTGGGTTGAAGACCCGCGATACTATATACCCATGTGAATCAGGTGGCACATGTGTTACGGGGAGTTTCAATTGAGGATGCTCAACGAACCTTTCGACATCCCCACATGAGTTCACAAAGTTACAGTCGCACTAGGACTAGGAGGGGAAGGGACAGTTGAAGAAATCTAAGGACTTGTTTTAATTGACCAAAAATAATTAACCATTGTCATATGTTTTTGTTTAAGTACTTGAATGGTTGTTTTAAGACGATGTTTTTTATAATTTGAATATGGATGTACTTGTTGACAACTGTGTTTTAGTTAGTTGATGTTATCTTTGATTACTTTGGACTATGCTTGAATTGTTACATATGTACAGGATGAAATCTTTTCAGTGTATGTGAAGACTGTCAAAGTGGGATAACTGAACCTCCATACGGATACACAGTGCCGAACAAAACCATAATGTTCAGAATTTCAGTGCCGAACAGTATGTCTAATGTTCAGATACTCAGTACCGAACATTATGGGCTTGTTCGGCACTGTGTATCCGTACAGAGTTACAGATACGAATTTTTATTCTGGAAAGTAAACGAGTTCAACATAAACGAGCTTGCATTCAATTTAATATACACCCAACCACATTCAACATAAAGGAGCTTGCTTTAATAGAATGCAATAAAAAATATTTTCTACTTCATTAAATGTTTAAAAAAATATTTCGATACACTCAACATTAAGGAATGAACATTCTATTAATTACATTCAATCCAAATCAATTGTCTCAGCTATTGATACGTCTGGAGTTACGAGCTCTTTGAATTGAACAATCCGATCCCTATATGGAGTCTCCCAACCATTCGCACAAGGATAATGAAACTGTCTCCACTTATTTGCAATAGGCGGAGTTGGATGACCGGGTATTAAAAACAATTGTACAAAATGATTTCCATTAACAAAACCTATTGTTCTCTCATTCCGAGAAGGCATCGGCACTGGCACAGATCGCAAAGGAAGGAAAGTCAGACATTGTTCTATGCTCAAATGGTATAACACCAAATTATAACGAGATGCTATGAGATGTCCCATGTCAGGCATAGTCATCCAATAGTCCATCAATGGGTTGTCATCCATGTATGATAATGTTTCAACCAATTCCTCAACTCTGTCCTCCACCCCATATAATTGTTTGTAATGGTCTACATGTGCAAGCAGCTCTTATAATAAATCTCTTTTGACTTGTCTCCATTCATCCTCGGCTAGGCCAACCAATCCAGTGATGGCTGTGAAGCCACAATTACCATCAGTTGCAACGTCCTTTACAACTTTAACGTAAGGTCTCAACCCCACGGAAAATGAGAGCACATAATTATTGATGTTATTTGACCTCGTACGAATCGCCCTTATCTTTTCGTTTCTCTTTGGTTTGAATTCCAATTGTCCTTTATTTTTAACATCTTTCATTGCAACTGATTTAGGAGAGTAGCTATCCTGTGCAGACGGTACCAACTCAAAGGCGCTTGGATCTCGTCGAGTTGAGGTGTCAACTTTCATACTTGGTCTACCTCTTGTTCTTGATATTACTTCGGGTTTTATCAAATGGGTACTGTCTAGCATAGATAGCTCCCGTATCTTCTTTAGAAGTTGCAATTTTCTCGTGGAATCATACTCATTGAACCGTTTTTCAAGTAACTCCAAATCTGCCTTACAATCCAAACCCATAGAAGAACTCGTCATCGATGGGGCAGTTGGCAACATATCAAGCTTACATCAATGCTGATGTACACAACTTAGAGGAATAGGCCGCACTTGACTTATATATTCTGCAATCTCATGCGCACAGGGTAATCCATGTGTGCGTTGAATAACACAACCACAAACACTGGCGTCAATTCCAACTAGGTTAGCTCTCTTCATTTCTGTTAAGATTTTCTCAAGTGCATTTTTAGAGACATTACCACGAAGCTCTTTGTATTCTGTCGGCTTGAAATTATGTTGCACAATTGTCTTACTTTTCTCAAACGAAGCTTTGATACTGGTATGCTGCAACTCAAGCAAATTGTGGATTTTAGACCAAACTGCTTCAAAATTTCCTTGAGCTGATCCAAGCTGTCTCTTGAGCTGTGCATGTGAACTCTCGGCCCTGCGTAGAATTATTAAGATGTTAGTCGTATTAATTAATAAGCATAAATCAAATAAAGTTATTTTTGTAAAAATTACCTGTTCGAGGTAGTATTCCCAAAATGGACACAATTGTCTGTCCATGCGGAGACAAATCTCTCCTTGTAAGCATCCAACCAACTACCTTTCACGTAATTGAGTGCATCAGGGTACGTGCTGAATTCATTATTTAGCTTACTGAGTTGTTCACCAAACTCCTATTCTGTGGATGAAGACACCGACATATTTCAGCTCATAATAAACCTGTCCCATCTTTCTTTCGTTTCGAACAACTTTTTGCATCTCGCCAATACGTTTCTATTAATGTGCCATTTGCATAATAAATGAGTAGCACCAAGGAATATTCTGTTAATGGCGTTCATGAATGATAATTCTCTATCCGTCACAATGACATCAAGAATAATACCATCGCCAATAATAGAACGCAATACACCTAGTGCCCATGCATAATTTTCTTCACGTTCGGCATGAAGGTATGACAAAGCATACAGAAAAAGTCCTGTCTGTGGATGTGACTCCAACAATCTCCAAAAGAGGCATGCGATAACGATTGGTCTTGTAAGTACAGTCCATTATCAAGACATGTGGAAATGCACGCAACAAATCTAAACTATTTGAGTGCGTCCAAATTAAGTTAGTTACAATCTCGCTATCCTCACAATTCTTATGCCATTCAATGTAATCATGCTCTGCCAACTTACCAAGTAGTTGTTGCATCTGACTTCTTCCACCCCGCTCATTAACTTTATATCTGTAGCATGCATTGTATATTGTCTTCATTGTGGTTACGTTTAATTCACTTCTTTGTTTCAACGTAACCAAAATTTCTTTTGGTCTAACCATGCTCTTCGATATATCAACCAGCAACTTTGTTTCCTCCTCTGATAATCTTCCTACAAATGAATGCCCTTCTGAATATTCCGCGGCCGAATGGTTATGCACACCACATATGACCTCCAACATCCAATCATGATTTGAGTCTAACTTTTTACCCTTTAGTGCGAAAGGACATCCACATTTCTTTGAACCGGTTTGTTTGATCCTTTTTCGCTTTTGACCCTCTTCTTGTTTATATTGTCCACTTCTCTCGCAAGCAAGGAGTACTCTAGCTTTGACACCCACTCGAGCAGCATTTGAAACATTTATCACAATGACAAATCCGTTTTTCCTTCCTACTCCACGAGCCCAACTGATCAACGAATTGCAACTGTGAAATATCTACAATAAATAAACAAATTTAATACGAATTTAGTAATAAATAAATGTAATTTGAGTAATAAATTCACAGTTGGTCTTACCTCTTGAGTTATAAACTCACTGGTATAATCCATGACAAAGTCCGATCCAACCTGACTTTCTTGCGTAGAGACCTGCATAATGTATAAATTAATATCACTGTCTGGATATATACTTTCGAACATATACTATATGTACGGTCTTTCAGGACCGAACATATACTATATGTTCGGAAGTACAAGACCGAACATATGACATATGTTCGGATGTATATGTCCGAACATATGTCATATGTTCGGTCGTGTACTCCCGAACATATAGTATATGTTCGATCCTGAAAGATGGCAATGATATTTGTAGTCTCTTTATTTACAGATGACATGGATTATTTGAGGGGGGCAAGTGGTGCACTATAGCGACGCTCTACCAGAGCCTTGCCCTTGCACAATCCCATCTTTCTTTTCCTTTTCTGTACCACTTTAGAACGATGAACCTAATCAGGGAGTTCAAATCCTCCACAAATCTAGAATTCAGAAGGATCGGTTATTTCCTCCCTCCCTCCCTTTTTTTTACAAGGCAAACTAAACTAAGAGATCAAATCCTCTGTGAATCTGAAATTCGAACAATCCAATTTCTTTTTTTGTTTCATGGTTTAAAGTTGATTGCTTTCAAAGTTGATTGCTTTCGTATGATGTTTGTTTCATTTTCTGTAGGTTTATGCATGCATGACAGTAATGGGAAGGAATAGGGCCTTACTTTTAGGGTCAGTATGTTTATATTAGAATACATAGGAGTTGAATAACATGGTGGTAAAAAATAAAGATTAAAGGTGAATTTTAAAAAACGAACATCATTTTATAATTTCTTTCGCGGGAATAAAATTAAAATAAGATGCTATTTGATGCTCATTATTGAAAATTCACATTTGATCTTCATTTTAACTACCCCATATATTTAATTCCTATGCATTTTAATGCAAACAAAACAGGACCTTAATGTGAGAATCACGGAATTGCCCATTGGTAAGGGCGTCCCATCTCACACGCCCTGCCCAGGGATTGATCCCTGGACAGGTAGGTTGCCTCATACGTCCCGTACCACTCACCCATCCCAGTGTAAAAGAGAAAAAGAGAAAAAACGAGGATCTTAACGTTGAGGTCTTGCTTTTTGTTCTTCCTTGTCTTTAGATTGTGATGGAGAAAATAGAATCGGAATTTGCATTAACTAAGCAATTATTATAAGACGACCTCTTGAATCTGTCCTAATATAAACTGACCATACAATTGTAAATTTCTTATTTATGAATGCGTGAAATGCTGGTTTATTTCACCTTAACCACATGAGTGTAATTCAACTAGTGTGAAATTAGATAGAGTGCTAATTCATGGGGGTTAGTGAGTGTGAGAGGGTTGAATTGATAATAAGTGGGTCCCATGTGGATATATAATTATTACCCCTCACACAAGCCATGAGAGGGACCTCTTAGAGGATTTAAACTCATTTTTTTAATATATATATATATATATATATTTATAGTTTAAAAACACATAATAAACTAAAAGGTGCGTCCCAACTTAGGGTGGAGTCAAAACAGGTCATGTTGACGAGGCATATCTAAGGAGTTGAAGTCCAACCCATATTTACACCATCTTTAATGGGCCAAGTAACTTCAACCTGCAACGCATGACCCAAACTCAATCCATTTTAATCTTAAACTATATTTGAGTAAAATTTATGGCAAAAAAAAGAAAAAAAAAAGCACCCTAACACACGCTCGGCTCATTCTATATAAAATAAACTAGTATAAAAATATTAAACCACCAAATTATTTAAGTGGGTTTATGTATGCAGGTCAGCCCTAAACCAATCCATTTAAATGGGTTAAGGCAAGTTATACAGGTTGTGCGGTTTACCAGAACCCAACCCATTCTTACTGCGGGTCAGATTCTCCCAACCCGTGACTGACCTGTGTATATTACAAGTTAGGTTCTGCAGCCAAATACGGGTGGGTTATGTGGTCCGGATAGATATTGCCACCTCGACCCAAACTTAAAGATCTAAACATCCAAAGTTAGAATTAAATTTTTTTTTTTTTATAACTCACCCAGCCCAAGAGCCTTTTGCCCTAAGCCTAAGGACACTTGATTATAAACATCCAAGAAACTAATCCCTAGGAGCACATGCAAACCCTCCTATCCACAAGCACCAAGTAAAACTGTGGGAGGTGGCCAACAAAAAAATTAGCATTAAATATCCTCCTCTTAAGATCCATTTGAGCACTCTAGCTGGATATAAGAGTCTAGAACCTTATGTCCTATGGATCAGGCCTATAAATCCATGGGAATTGGCTCTAGACCCTATTCATTCCATGTTAAGCCCTCCATTAGATTGATCACGTCTAAAAATGTGAATAAAACACGAGCAGAGCAATGTAATTTTCACACATACGATTTAGCTCACAATGGCCCCAACTTCAATTTGAGCTGAAATTGTTTTGGGTTTTACCGGTAAAACAACCCAACAGACGAATGTACAGTTGATTGTCCAGCCTTGGATAAATTTGTCAAATCAAATCTTATATCTATTTAGAGTAAAGTTGCACTCCACCGACCCACCTTACCCGCAAGAAATAGGGGCAATTGGCGGTACGTCCCTCATCATTGTGTTTTATAGCCTAGGGTCCAACATAGTTTCTCATAGAGGCGGCAGTCCTCTTTTAGAATTGACACAGTAAAAAAGACAAAAATACCCTCTTTATACATCAACAAACACACTCCGCTTAAAAACATTTCATATCGTCATACGATCCGCAACCTAAACAAAAACCCAAATCATCTGAAAGAGAAGACGAATGAAAATGGCTAGAACAAAGTCTGCGATTTCATCAAAACAAGGAAAAATGCAAGGGAAAATGCAAGCAAAGCAAGAGAAAAGTAAATAAAAAAATAGAAAGGGTTTTGTGAGTTTTAAAATCAATTTATCTGACTTTGAAATGTCTTTATCTTAGTTTGCTGTGAATTTATCTAAGCTTGTTCTCAAGTTGTCTTAGTCTGATATCAATTAAAAAGGACTTTAAATGAGTTTATCTGTATATTACATGATTTTATCTGAGTTTGATTTGTAATTAACTGTGTTTGTTATCAATTAAACAGGGTTCCAAGTAAAATTATCTGACTGTGACACGATTTTATCTGATTTTCTTCTGAATGTATGTGAGATTCTTATAAAATAATATGAGTTTGGTATGAACTTAAATGGATTTCGCATGATTTTATTTGGCTTTGAAATGTATTCAACTTTGTTTTAAATAAGTTTTTCTGAGTTTGCTGTGAATTTATCTGAGTTTTATATAAGTTATCAGACTTTGGCATAAAGTTATCTGATTTTAAATTAAACTTATCTCTGTTTTGAATGAATTTATCTGTGTTTGCTGTGAATTAATCTAAGTGTGATATGAATTAAACTAGATTGATTATCTGAATTTAAGATTAATTTATCTAAGTTTGTTGTGCATTTATATTAATTTGATGTGAACTTTTTAACTTTGATGTGAGTTTATATGAATTTATCTGTGTTCGAAATCATAACCAGTTTTCACAAAAAGGTTATGTCCCATCAATATGAGTTTATTTGACTTTCGCATGATGTTATCTGACTTTGGCATGATGTTATCTGTGTTTGGTACGAATTTATCTAAGTTTGATATTAATTTATTTGTGTTTTCTTTGAATTTATCTGAATCTAATACGAATTAAGTGAATTTATCTGAATTTGCTGTGAATTTATCTAACTTTGATATGAACTTATTTGACTTTGGCATGAGTTTATATGAATTTATATGAATTTATCTGTGTTTGAAATCATAACCAGTTTGAAAACAAGTTATGTCGAGATTATCTAACTAGATTTGGTTTGGTTTGACTAAATTTAGTTTGAATTTATCTAACTTTGATAAGAATTTATCTGAATCTAATATGAAATTATCTGTGTTTGAAGTGAATCTAAATAAATTTGTTATGATTTTATTTGACTTTGCTTTGGACTGAGATGAGTTTGATATCAATTTATCTGAATTGTATATGTATGTGGACAGCCAAAAGCACCCAAATGAGGGAAGATGACATAAAAAAGCAGCACCAAGCAAGCCACGCTAGGCAAAATTTTATCAATTGTCGTTCCCTCCAATTTAAAACTTAAAATTTGACCTAAAACTCATCTTACTACATTTAAATTGAAAAATAATCCGGGAGACAGTCAGTTTGAGCTAAAACCCAGATTTAAATTGCATGACACTCATTTAAATGGTTAGAATGGCAAATGAGTCATAAAAAATCTAATGTCACATGTTTAAGGACCACACACCCATTTAAATGATTAGAAGGGCAAATGAGTCATAAAAAATCCGATGTCACATGCTTAGAGACCACCGCCTGAATTAATCCCATGCGCAAGGGACTCTAGGCATTAAACAGTAATGCTCTATCCTAAAGACTTTATAGCCCAATAATCAGACAGTTTTGACTCATCAATAGGATTTTTAACGAAGATCAAACTGTTGTCTGATTCTCGAAACATTGCTCCACAGTTTTCTTTTCAAATAGAGATTGGGATGTGGTGCTTCATCATGATAACGCACATAGCTAAGAAGCATTCTAAATGATGAAGCCGTTGTCTTAAAATAGAGTGGCTGACAAGATGGGCAGCTGGGGATTAGAAACGCACCTCCAGTCACATAGCTAAGAAGCATTCTAAATGATGAAGCCGTTGTCTTAAAATAGAGTGGATGACAAGATGGGCAGCTGGGGATTAGAAACGCACCTCCAGGTCTAGAAACAGATGATAAAAGTCAAGGCATTGCTTCTTACTCCTTGAATTGGTAGTATAAACCCTGTTTATTTCCCCCCTAATTCTCTGCAAAGCAGATCACGGAGACGAGTTGGAACTATGTCAAAAGCTGACAATGGCAATTAGCCGTAAACAGGCAGGTATGTGGAGGAGATCAGATCTAAGGGATGCTGCTATGGTGATTAAGGCGGCGACGGCCAATGGTTATTATTTCAACGCTTTTTTAATGCCTTAATACATAACAAGAGAATTAGATCTGATTAATCCCCAAGTCCTGACTGAATCTGGTGGGGCAGCAGGCCCCACTAACTCGTTGAGTCTGCTGCTGGCAAAGTTTTTTGTCTTCAGCAGGTGCTCTGCAAGACCCCTTTTCACCTTCAATAAACTGGTTGTCTTCAGTTTCCCAAAATATATAATCAAAAATAGAAAGAATAAAAAAAGGCAATCCAACTTTCAAAAAAGGTACCTTAATAAGTTACTGGTTATCTTATTATCAGCAAGGGAACAGTAAATAGTTACAGAACAGAAGCATGACTAGGTAGAGTGGAGAAATACTGGATGTTAAGTTAAAAGTCCACAGCAATCTTGGCATCAAGCTGGGAGAACTCTTCGAAGTAGGCCTTGAAATGCTCATAGGAATGCCTCACATCATCAGTGGCACACATCTCCCTTATACTATGCATAGAAAGTTGTGGGGCGCCAACATCCACAGTGCGGATTCCGACACCACTAGCAATTATGGGACCAATAGTTGAACCGCAAGGCATGTCATTTCGAACCACAAAATCCTGCAGAGATATTCAATATTGAAGTAGTGTAAGCATGAATTCTCTCACATGCCCATGAAGATAACGGGGATTTTTACCAAGTCAAATTTGGGATTTGAGGATATGAATGTAGGGAGGATCATGCATTGAAGGAATCAATGATTCAAGTAAGGAACATAGGAGCCATCTGTAAAAATGGACCAGCTGAGGCACCAAACGGGGGGTTTCATCCAAAACTACAAAGCATTCTCTTTTTTCTTATTTTTAAGTAGGGTAAAATGGCCCAAACTCATAACCCTCATGGTTGCAATAAAAACAAGCTCCCTCCAAAAACAACTCCAACTGTGCAACGGGTTTTTGTGAAATCAGTGTCCTGTTTTTTTTTTTTTTTTTAACTAACTACTTAAGGCCATTTGACACTATATATGTGCACCTCAACAATTTTTAAGTTCTCAAAATCAAGAAGCAGAAAACAGAATGTCACAACGGACATCTTTTGCAGCTGAATCATTAGCATTACTTTGAAAACTCAATGAAGAATGACGATAGAGGGATGTATGCCATAACTTCAAATAAATCTTCCTCTTTATTGGAATGTGGGAACCGGTTAGAAAAAGGAAATTGTGCCATAAGCACTGCAAGTTGCTTAATTATTAATTCAATGTCCACAATCATCTACTTTCTCATACAACCATGATGCAGTTTGGATCCTCCATGTCAGCACTTTGGGCATCAACTGCTTGTGATAGACCTAAGATTCAGCACCTAGGGGCTCCAATGGAGTCTTCAGCAGTGAAGATGCTTAGAGTCTCCGGCAAGCACAACTCATAAGAGAGAGTCAAAAAGTTCACTGCATCAATGTCTTAGCCGAAAAAAGCTACTGAACCAATGGGACGTCCTAAACAAGTTGATTAAAGACCTGACATGGAAGTGTAGTCAAGATTTGTCAAATCTCAAGACAATATCAACTAATTCACCCATTTTAATCACACCATCTCAGCTTCAAAAATAACGGGCACCTACTAACTTAACAATAACACACAAAAATAGAAATAACTTCTAACCAAACTAGGACTTTTAGACTTAACAAAATTTAAAAAAAAAAAAAAAATTAACCCTCTAGGGATATTGTGCGTGGAACACAGTAAAAGCCATGGGAGTCCAGCCATCAAGTGTGACCAATTGGTTGGCTCGTAGGACCCTCACTATCCCTTGTATACTACAGCTGTTTTATCAAATGTGGAACAGCATCAACAATTACAATTGTTTATACTCCAAAAAAGGGAGTTTGTTTTGTTTCTTTTCTTTTAACTTGTATTTCCAAAAGTTACTAGATATTTTATTTTCCACAAAAAAATCAAACTACAAGTTAGTCCAGTCTGTACTTGTACAAAACTCAGGGAGTAAACTCTTTTTTTCTTTTCATTTTTTTAGCAGTAATAGAACATGAGTTTCCAAAAAAAAGTAGAGAGAGTAAACCAAAAGGAATAGAAGGCCTATACTGAGAGTAAAAAACGTCCAGAAACCACAAAACACAGTCAGGCCCCAAATACCAACTCCAGCTTTAGCCAATGAATCAGCCACTGTGATGGGTCTCTCTCGAAACATTAGAAATGATAGAGTCAACTCCTTTCATTGGGAGAACCAACACTAAATTAAAATATATTTATTCAAAAATAAAAATCATAGAAAACTAGAAAAGCACATATACAAAGCTTTTAACTTTCAAAACAACTGGATACAGGCATAAAAAAAGTATACATGCATAGACACATCATCTCACCCCACAAACACTAGGGATGATGTGTGTCAGATTGTGATTACGATTCCTTGAAGAAAAATAAATCCTTGTTACCTCGCTTTTTCTGTCATATTTTAACAATCAAGGAGAATGTCTCATCATGATCACCTCTGTTCTTGCTCTTTCTCTTATTATAACAATGAAACATAATGATTACCAAAAAAAAAAATGAAACATAAATATCATCACCATCATTTGTTGTTGATTCTGTTAATATCAGTAAGATGTTTTCAGTGGACAATAAGAAAAATGAATGAGTCCTAATTAATTCATTTTTTGGCAAGCTTCAAATCTATTTGAAATTTGAAACTTCCCAATGAAATGAAATGAACATTTAGAAAATGAAAACTAAACAATTTTAAAAAGAAAATAAAAAAACATAGGACAATCTGAAATGGGATACAAACTTACCTGAACAGGAAGATTATGCCTCTCAGCAATCTCTCGAAATATGAATGAAGTGACTGCATTTGTAGCATAACGCTGATTAGCATTGTGCTTGATGACAAGGCCTCCATGCAACTTTGGTTGATGGTTGTCTTCGTGTTTATCCTGATAAAGAGGAATGAACATCACAAAGCTATGGAATTATCCAAACATGTGAGTTTGCAATACAATAATTAGGGCTTGAAAATTGACATACCATATAATTAGGGTGCAACGCATGAGCCATGTCAGCAGACACGACAAAACTCTTTTGTATTGCTTTTTCAACCAACTGGCAATCAGTAATGTAATATAAAATAAGCAAACAGCAATGCAAAATTGAGGGGCTACACAATTGGGTGCAATATTGAAGCCATGTAAAATAAAGATATGAGATAGACAGCAGCAAGCCTTAATGCGCACACAGGGTTCAAAAAAGAGAAGGAAAAAAAACTCAGTCAGCTTGATTTTAAAAAAGGCAAGTATCAAACAATATAAAATGGTTACTTGAGGGAATTGATTCCAGCGCCAGAAATCTTGATCAAGATTAGAACCATAAAAGAAAACGAAAAAGAAACAAAAAAAAAAGGAAGAGGAAATAAATTCTCGGGAATGCCTTTTAAAACAGTTAATCTCAATAAATAAGAAAAGCATTGGTACCTTGGAATCTGAAGAGCTGAAAGACATTGTTATTCTCGACAGAGCATCGAACATCACTGGAGAACCAGCTCCCTGTGCTGAATTAGATCCCACTTCCTCATGATCAAATAAGGCCACCATCCTTACACCAGTCTCATTATCGAGAGAATCTTCTGAATTTGTTGAGTCAATTAATGCCTGATGTGGAATACAAATAAACTAAAATTCAGAGGGACGGTGGTGGAATAAATCCTGCATTAATGCTAGTTGCATGCCAAAACCATCATTTCTACTTTTTTCTTAAACATTAGAAACAAAGTACACTAACCATTCCCAAAAGGAAAAAAAAGTACAGTAACAAATACAGTATGGCTGAAGTAGATCAGGATTTCAGTACTTTGTCATGATGAACTACAATTAGCAGGAAGGGATTCCGAGTTTGTATGTTCGAGATATGAATACCGAAACGAAGTAGACAACATTTAAGCAGTGTAGTCAAAGATGCCTCGCCATGGCCTTTCTGCCTGATCTGGGGATCAGGCAAGGCCCCGTAATTAGGTGTGCACCCAAGCACAACTGAAAATCCGACCAGTTTTATTAGTCCTTTTTAATGGAGAGAGAGAGAGAGAGAGAGAGAGAGAGAGAGAGAGAGAGAGAGAGAGAGAGAGAGAGAGAGAGAGAGAGAGAGAGAGAGAGAGAGAGAGAGAGATGCAAAGGTATATCTCCTTTTTCCTTTCTTCTTTACATTAGAAGTTGACCGTTGCAGTCTACCGTAGCAAAGTGTACAGTCACCTACAGCAGTCGGTTGACTGTGACAGTCAATTGATCATGTATATATATTTTTATCTTCTTAGTCCTCTTTTCCTGTTGAGTCAACTATTGCAGTCAACTGAAGACGACTATAAGAGTCTTTGTTTAAGTTTCTTCTCCCACATCATTCTTCTTACCATTTTAATTGTCATCATCTTCATCTTCGTTTTCTTCTTTCCCTCTTTGTTGTCACCATCTTTTTTTTCCACCTTATCCTTCTTGTTTTTTTATCAATAATAGTAAATTATATTAAAAGAAAAAAGAGCTTGCAAGCAAAAAATAAAAGGACAGGAATCCAAAGGAGCAGCATTGGTGAGAACCTTGCACCAAAATGCTAAGCATAGCAATCACAGAATAAAAGCAACCAAAGAAACAGTTCTCTCTAACCCTTGCTTTGCCAATGAATCCGCCATGCCACGAGCCACCCGACCCACATGTGAAAAGGTCACCTCAAAAGGATAAGGATTTAATATTATTAAGGGAAAAATAGAATTACCTAGATCCCCTATTGAAGCACGTGCGGATGGCTTTGATTGCATGGATCCTGTGGTTGATCTAGTCCTCAACTACTTAGATTGACTTGATGGGTACCGTGCGAGGAGATACCCTCCACTCACCAAGTAGCGGGGAACGCACTCCACTCACCAATGGTGAGAAGCGCCCCTCTACTCACCAACAGTGGGGAGTATCCCCCTACTCACCAAGAGGAGGACATCCCTTTGCCAAGTATTTTCACCAAAAACAAAGACCTGATGAAACACAAGCATCTTCAACGCCAAGTAATGCATGAGTCAACTTCAAGTGCTCATATCTCTTTCAATGCAGCTCCGATCGGGATGATCTTGGGCTCTACAAATATCTACTTGGAAAGAGGTTTCCAACCATAGTTTTCAAAATCGGAATCGTATCGCAAATCGTTCATACCCATGAATCGAATCGAATCGCGAATCGTATCGTGAATCGTAGGATTTTTTATTTTTCTAATAAAAATAAAAAATAATTAAAAATTAAAAGAAAAGGACAAAAGTAATTATTCATAACCATCCATTTTTCCATTTATAGTAGTATAAATATAATAACAAGTAAGTCTATCATACAATCATATCAAAAACATCATAACATATTATTCTATATATATATATGAAATAAATGATGTGTAAATAGTTAAATAAGTTTAAAGTATCAATATATATATATTTTATTATCTTTAAATCAAAATATGAAAATAAAATAAAATCCAAACCATCAATCTTACACGGTAGGATATCTCTTAAAGTTAAGAAAGTGTTCATGAAGAAAAAAAAAAAAAAAAATAAAATAGATTAAAAAAAGAAGATAAAAACAAGCACCATACGAACAGTCGAATGCTTTAGTTAAATGCACGTTCTTTATTCATCTTTAAAACCTTATCAAAGCTGTAAAAAATTCTTACGAGGTTTCGTTAACTACTAAATAACCTTTTGAAAATACAAGCAATAAAAGAAAGAGAGAATAAAGAAAGAAAAAAGGTAAAAAATTATTAATATTAGCTTATTGGCTATAGCTATTCTCGCTTAGTCAAATCGCTTGAATCGTAAGATTCAATGAAACGAGTATCGAATCGTAGGATTCACACCTGAATCCTAAGATTCATTTGTAAATGGGATTCATTACATAGATACGAATCATTTTCTTTAAGATTTCAGATACGAATCGGGATTCGGGATACGAATCGTAGGATTCTGATAACTATGTTTCCAACGATATGTAGAACTCGAGGATCCGACAACTCGAGAATCCGATAGACGGATCAAAAGTTATGTAGGCTGGCAAGAAAGACCCCTCCACACACTAGGTGCGAGTTGTACTTGGCAAGAAGGTGTCTGCTCCTCCCCAATGGCGAGGAGCGCAAATCCGATAGACAGATCAAAAGTTATGTAGGCTGGCAAGAAAGACCCCTCCACACACTAGGTGCGAGTTGTACTTGGCAAGAAGATGTCTGCTCCTCCCCAATGGCGAGGAGCGCATCTTGTTTCACCAAGTATAAAGGGGGTGTTGGGGGGGTGGCGGGGGGAGGCGCGCTTTTCTTCACCTGTAAATATACCCACTTGCCTCCTTTTGCGAGGACTTCTGCCTATCCTCTCTCTGCATCTCTAATGTTTTGGGAGTTCTAGTCTCTTGAGTTCCTTTCTCTGGGTCCTTATCTTACATGGAAACCCAATGTTAGTGACTCTTCTTGACTTGGCTCTTGCATTCACAGAGATTTTGTGTATAACTTTCCTCCTTTGGGTGGTCTCTTGATATCTACTTGAGACCTCTTAGGACGAGGCTGTCTTACCCATTAGCCTCTTAAGTTTCTTCCCCGGGGTCCCTGGCTACTTGGAGACCCAGGGTTAGCAACTCTCTCTCCCGGCTCTTGTATACACAAAGGTTTGGTGTATAACCCTCCTCCCTTGGGTGGTCTTTTGATATCTACTTGGACCTCTTGGGACAAAGCTACCTCGTCAATCACAGTCCTTACCTTGGCACTGCCACCCCTAGGCTCTCAAGTACTCTACCTCCTCTTTGCGGTATTAGCACCTAGTCTTGGACACATTTTGGTTGTGTATCTTGCTCTTCAGGGATCTTAGGCCTTGGTATATTGGAGACCCTTTGGACGTCTTTCTCTCAGTGTTTGTGTTCCTATATAGTCACAAGTCAAAGGTTTCTGTGAGGATATTTGTACCAAGGACTTGAGATTCATTCAGATCCCAGAAAACTACAGGTATCTTAGTCGATCTCTTGGGTTCATTCAAGGGTTGGCAGTCGTTAGGCTGGCCAAGAGCTTAGTGTCAACCCAAAATCACTGGTATCCCCAAACTGTGTACCTTATCTAGAAAATAATTTAAAAAATAAATAAATAAATAAAACGGGTTTGCTAATTAGATGTGCTCTTTTTCTTTCAAAATTGAGTACCTCGTGCTCTGGCGACTAGACTATGCTCTAAATCAACCTCTTCCCCTTTTTTGTGTAACATCTCCCATTCACAGTGGAAGGTCCCATTGATACAATACGTGGGTCCCACAGTCCCCCACTAGATGAAACATCCAATATTGCTTGGATATTAAGTAATTTCCAGACTTTCTTTGTCCCTTTCCTACTCAGTTTTTTTATGAAGAAAACAATATAAATATTTTGCATAGGGGGACCCCAACACTAGCTTTGTTTTTTTCCATAATATTTCAATATAATTGCTTAGTCTACAATTGTTATCCTCCTCTGCATTGGTTCAAGAGTGTCTCTGCAAAGAAAAGAAGATTATTCAAGCGGTGGATTAGCGATTTGGGGTAATACTTTTCTCCTTGTGATTGCTTGAATTGTTGATTTGGGTTAAGGATTAGAATTGAGTTTTCCAATCGATAGGGGCTCACCCTTATGGCCACATCACCAATCCAAATATGACATCCAAAGAATGGATTAGAAGAAATGCTTTTCACTATCAATCTCTCCATGATGGTGACTAAATCCTTGGAGATTCCAAAATAGTTAGAACTTCTGCCTTAATGGACTCTCTATCACCCGCATGCTTGGAAAGCAAAAACAAGACTCCCCCTTTGTTATTACAAAGTATGCCGCCTATGCTTGCCGGACTTGATTTCCCCCTATTTCCTTATCCTTCTTATGTTGCTTTTTTTCTTAATAATCAATTCTATGGTATTGCTAAGGCAAAAGAAGCCAGTCTTGAGATAGTGGATGAAGTGGAAGAATATGTCAAGGAAGGTAACAACCAGGGTTTTAAAAAGCGCGCCTAGGATCAAGGCTCGTCAACGCCCAGCAATTGCACCTCAAGTGATGGAAACAGGCCCCAAAAAAGCCCCTGAGGCGCGCGCCTCTTGCGCCTTATTGTCACCCAAGTTTTAAATTAAAAAAGAAAGAGATGTAAGGGGCTAAATGAAAATTTTCTAATATAAATAAAGATGCCGTGCCCTGCCCTAGTTGTTTCCTGTATCATCCAACAAAAAAAAAAAAAAGGGAAAAAGAAAACGGAGAAAGGAGAAACACCAGCCAGCGATCCACTCCAGCCAGCAGCTAGCGATCCGCCTGATTAGCAGCCAGTGGGGCCCATGCTGAAGTTTTGGGATGACCTGCACTGGCTGGTCTGGGGCTTTTTTTTTTTTTTTTTCAAACGCAATCGGTGGGCAAGAATCATATTTTGCTTATGCCATCACCAACTTAACCATCCATCAGTGGGGCCCATGCTGAAATTTTGAGATGACCTAGTATGGTTGGTCTGTGGGCTTTTTTTTTTAAACATCATCAGGTTATCACCAATCTCGTTAGGTCCTCCTTAGGAGCATCTGTGTTGTTCCTTTGACTTTAAAGTTGTATTGGTTTTGATGGATTTTGGTACTTTTGTTGAATGTTTAACATTTATAGTGATGGATGCTTTATGACGTTTAGAATTTTTCTAATATTCCTTGCCAATTATCTGTCAGTCTGTCTAATTTGTTCTACTTTTGTTCTATTTTGTGAATTATCTATCTATACCAAAATATATATATTTTATATATAATGTGCGCCTCGCTTCAATGAAGCCCGCGCCTCGCCTCGCGCCTTAACGCCTAGGCCCCAGGAGACCTTAGCGCCTTGATGCGCCTCGCGCTTTTAAAAACACTGGTAACAACTCAGTAAAAGATGGCATGGAAGGAGTAGGAGTCATGATACGTAGGAAAAGTTTGACAGAATGCTTGAAATTTTACTTTTGTGAAGTATTTAGATTTTTTACTTATGAATCATGACTATGGTTGTTATTTTTTTATGTATTTTCTTAACTTATGAATTATTAGTGTGGTACAAGGATCAAAATAGCGGTCGCGGTGGGTGTAGCAGCCAGTGGCCAAAACACTACGTAGCGGTTACGGCAAGCGGCATGAATTTTTTAAGTGGTTGAAAGAATCCAAATCTTGTGTAGCAGCCAATGTTGTGTTTTTTAGTGATTTGGAACCACATAAGGGTAAAGACAACTTTAAAAAAAAAAAAAGGCTATTAAGGAAAAGAAATAGAAAAATAATGTTTTAAATTAAAACTGATCGGCTCTAATATGTTTTAGACTGTAGCAGTGCTATTTTCAAAGTAGCGTAGCGGCCTCAACCGCTACGGCCGATAATGCGGCCGCTACAATTTTGAACCATGGTGTGGTAGTTGGTACTATGTTCCCATTCATGTTCTCATTCTTTATACATTTTTACTTTAAATAGGCTGGAATCAGGAACACACTTGTCTTTCCATCTATAAATTCTCTTGTAAAATCTTTCATTCAGTCAATGGAAATTTACTCTTTCCCTCCCATTATTGTGATTGCAGTAAGTGTTTCCCCTGGTGTGAAGGCTACTTCAGTTGTCAATAGTAGTGACGCCAAATATCGGACATCCATGTTGAAAGTGTGAAGACTCTATCCATCATTATATCCCATCACCCATTATGGAGTTGGCTTAACAAGTTATACTCTAAAACCATATAAGTTGGAGAGATGGCTCCAACCACAAAAGTTGAAGCATACTCTAGTTCTACAAGTTTTTTCTTTTGTTCTTTTGTTCTTTTTTTTTTTTTAATGGTACACTAGTTTTATAACTTGAGCTAAATATTTGTAGATGCACCAAAATGGGTTGAATTCAGCAAGGCCTAGAGTTTTCTATATTCAAAAAAATAATGATTTGGAGAGCGTAAACAGCATTAAGACAAGAATACTGCCATGGTATCAAAGATAATGAGATTTTCCACTACTTGAAAACATTGCACGCTGTGCTAGAGTATTAAATGACTGATTGCAGTGCCAACCTTTAAAGAGCAAAACGACATGCAAAGATTATCCAGCCGTCCAGAAAATATAAATTCCTTCATCAAACCACCAATGGTACTTGGTTGGGTATCACAAACTTGCAACTCAAAATCACGTATTTCATCAGGTTGACAGCAAGCTTGAGCTGCGAGAAGCTAAAGAAAAGCAAAAGGAGAAAACAACTAAATTATAATGCAAGATGCAATGAATGTAAAAGAGTAAAGCATTTGTTTCTATCTACAACATTAAGTTCTACAAACTAGAGATTTTCTAGGGAAAATTATATACTTGTAATAGAATTGGATGATGGTTTTTGTCATCAGCATTCTTTCTTTCATTTGATTCCTTTCCATCACATTGGACTCCATTTTCAGCCGCCACTTTTTGTAGCTCAGCCTGCAAATATTCACAATTAGACACGGAAGCAACAATGTTCCTTAAATAAGAGACAAGGATCAGAATGGTTACAATCAACTGATGAAAAGAGTAAGTTCATCATCATCATCAAAGCCTTGTCCCAACTACGTTGGGCTCGGCTACAAGAATTCTATTTCTCCATTCCGATCTATCTTGAGCGAAATCCTCAGAAAGAGTATGTTAAATTCAGAAAAGGAAAAAAGGGGGAATCTTGCCCAAAGAAAATATTTGGCGAATGAGGAATGATAATGGGCATGGACAAGATAATCAGAGATGATTGGAAAAAAGGTAATGTAATGATTAAAAATAAAATCTCCACCCCTCGACATTAATGGCACATCAAAAACATTATAATGACACAAGTATATGACAAATACAAAGAGGCTGACCAAGGCTGTTAAATCTTTCTCCCAATACAAGTTGCTGCAATAGTATCAATGAACATATTTTTTCTATGTTGGAATCATGTAGGAACCCAACATAGTTGGCATAGTTTTCAAAATCGGAATCGTATCGCAAATCGTTCATACCCATGAATCGAGTCAAATCGTGAATCGTATCTTGAATCGTAGGATTTTTTATTTTTCTAATAAAAATGAAAAATAATTAAAAATTAAAAGAAAAAGAAAAAGGAAAAAAGTAATTATTCAGAAGAAAAAATCTAAACGGCCCGGCCAGAAAAGCCGCGTGTAGCAAGTCTGTATTCATAACCATCCATTTTTTCATTTATAGTAGTATAAATATAATAACAAGTCTTTCATACAATCATATCAAGAACATCATGACATATATTATTATATATTATGAAATAAATAATGTGTAAATAGTTAAATAAGTTTAAAGTATCAATATTTATTTTTTATTATCTTTAAATTAAAATATAAAAATAAAATAAAACCCAAACCATCAATCGTACACGGTAGGATATCTCTTAAAGTTAATAAAGTGTTCATAAAGAAATAGATTAAAAGAAGAAGAAGATATAAACAAGCACGATACGGACAGTCGAATGCGTTAGTTAAATGCATATTCTTTATTCATCTTTAAAACCTTATCAAAGCCGGAAAAAATTCTTACGAGGTTTCGTTAACTACTAAATAACCTTTTAAAAATACAAGCGATAAAAGAAAGAGAGAATAAAGAAAGAAAAAAGGTAAAAAATTATTAATATTAGCTTATTGGCTATAGCCATTCTCTCTTAGTCGAATCGCTTAAATCGTAAGATTCAATGAAACGAGTATCGAATCGTAGGATTCACACCTGAATCCTAAGATTCATTTATAAATAGGATTCATTACATAGATACGAATCGGGATTCGAGATACGAATCGTAGGAGTCTGATAACTATGATAGTTGGTACAATGCTAGATGATAATGGTGAAGAAGAAGAATCATGTAGGAAATCTATTAAAGTACTTGGGTTCTGACTAATGAAGAGAGTTAAATTCATATAAGACTCTGCAAGGCAAACTATGCTAATCTATTGATAAGATCAATGCATTTTAGAATATAGCATATAATTCTTGCAGACCTTTTTTTTTATTTTTTTTCATTTTTTTTTTTTGGAATGATACTTTGGCAAGCTTAGTAAGGCCAATTCTTGGAGTG
The DNA here is from genome assembly GCA_012931725.1 of Litsea cubeba. NCBI lineage: Eukaryota > Viridiplantae > Streptophyta > Magnoliopsida > Laurales > Lauraceae > Litsea > Litsea cubeba. The sequence goes on along the minus strand of CM022952.1, from coordinate 20,027,109 downwards.
ACAAGATGCTTTCTTGAGTCTTGACCTCTCTATTGTAATCTATATGATTTATTTTGTTCAACTCCCTTGTTTCACTAAAATACAGAAGCTACTTTTGGTTGGCTGTTGCAAATGGCTCAAATGATCTCACACCGAGTTAGTTTGGACTTTGTAATTTGTAGTATAAAAGGAGTCAGTGCACTGCCGCGTGGGCTTACACATGTGTGCTTTAAGTGAAGACAGATGCTTCAAGAATACCAATTTAAGAAAGCATAGAAAGTATGAGATGGGTGTTAAACCTGATAACATTGTAACTCAAAGAAATAATTCAACAATCTACATGAATGCCTAATAGATCCACCCAAAAGAGTGAAAAATGCCAGAGAAGGTTGCATTAAAACAGATTGCATCTACTCCTAATCCATAATTACAGTTCAACCGCCATTAGATAGTTAGGAAATAACAGAAAAGTGCCAATGTTTTTCTGTGGAATTCTAGTCAGCTTACCTTTTGTTTTCTCATAGTCAACAGTTTAACAGATGAGGAAGGCCCCCTGGTTCTAGGGAACCCTCCTTTCTACAATCTCTTGAATGTACATTCCCTGTGGTCATTAAAAGCCTTGCTCACTTCAAAAGTCTTCCAGGACTCAATGCCAATCTCTAAGGCCATCACATTTCAAAAGAGTGGGTGCTCAACCCCACAATTTATCATTGGTTGGATCAATGTGAGTGAAGAAACTGAATGCGAGGAAGATGTGAAAAGCCACAGCCACACGAGGAATGAAATCAGAACCAATTGCTAGAAACACATGCATCACTCCAGCAATAGCCACAAAAATTCCATGGACCTTTAATAGGCACTCAAAATAAAGTATAATGGCAATTTGCCACGCTAGACAGGATCAACAAGGTTAAGATTCAACAATCTACATGTAAATCTTAGGAAGTAAAACCCAATATAAATCCATTAGTAAGTAAAACCCAATACAAATCCATTAATGTTCGGTACTGAATAAACATGCACCTTAATAGATGTCGCCAACACGGGTACAAGCTGAGTTTGTGTGTTAACCTTGAAGCCATCTGTAACATTCCTGCCAATCAAACATAAAGACAACATAAAGAAAGAATGTATATGAATATTCCTCTTTTTTTTTTGTTTTAAACATATTAAAGAAAACTTTATTACAATAACAATAAAAAACATGTTTTTCCCCAAAATAAAGCTTATCATGCTTTGGGGCTCACTAAATAGTGGATGTAACGCTGTAAAACGTATGACAGACCCACACTGAAGAATGAGAGGAAAATACATAAAATGCACTTTTCGGAAATAAGATGCCAACACTAATATGTGTGCCAACACTAATATGTGTGGGACGTACAATTCTTGCTCTCATGTAGAATGACCAAATATTTTGCTTATGAAGCAGGAGACCTAGCAACTATTGAAGAATGAATGTAAAACATGAAATAGCAGGTGATAAGATACTCTTTAAAACTCATACTGAAATTATACAATCAATAATGGTCTTGACTAACCTATCTAAGTGAATTGCCAAGTTGGGTATCCGCATTATGGGCTCCTTGATTCTGACAAGCTTGTGCGAGTAGGTGATGGAATCACCCTTCTTTTCCTTTATCATCAAGCGGCCCGCAACAGTTAAGTCACGATCAAACCATGTATGCCACAACCCACCACCATAGGTTTGGACACCTATCTCCAAATACCCTCCTTTAATGACCTGAAGAAATCATATAATATCTTCAATTGAATCTCAATTGAATCTTCAGAGGTGAACCTTCACGTGGTGAAGAACTGAAAAGCTTTAAGGACAGCATAAGGAACTCAATTTCTACTCGTGTGGATTACATGTCTACATTGATGTGCACAATGTTTATTTAAGGGTTCACACATTGAATAATGTTTATTTGCAAATGGAAGATTAGAAATGCAATTTTTAAATCAAATAGTTTAATTTCATTCTTAAATTGATTATTGAAGTGGAACATATGATCTTTCACCCCAAGATAATGCATAGTGTTCTCAAGCCTTGAGTACGCACATATAAGGTCCACAGTTCAGTTATATAGAACATCAATTTAATGGACCCTATCATGCCCCAAAACCAACACAAACAGGAGGATCACAGAAGTCAGATGCTCTTTTCTCACTCAAATGCAGATCATTCCAATATTCTTTTCTTAACTGAATATTTGCATGTTTCCAATCGAAGAGTTCCAATTGACTCGCCAGGGAGATTTATCAGGATGGGTATATATATCCGCCATGGTCACCATCAAATCAATGTTCTGAATCACCACAACGAACCCCATTTGCATATACTTCAAGCATGATACCATACATATTGTTGTCAAAAATCATATAGTTACATAACAAATTAAATACACTTCTACATGAGGGACTGATTATCCATATCAAAATATTACCATGAATTTTGAATATTAATATAATTACATAACATATCAAATACATTTCTATATAAGGGACTGATTTTCCTATCAAAATATTACCATGAATTTGAATATCAACAATTCAATTTTACTAAAATCATTCAAATCTCCTTCACTAAAACCATCAACAATTTGGAAAAAAAAAAAACTTAAAGAAAGAATAAAAATATAAACATTATAGGAGAACCAGCCCCACACTGCACCCGATTTAACTTGTGTGTGGCCACCTTTGTTTGATCCAACTCGCTCATATCACATCCCTTGAACGTGTTTAGGAAATGACCAACATTAAGCACCAACCAGATCGATACACACGGTTGGTATCTTTTACACATGATCAATCCAACACTGCACAACATTCCATTTTCAGCAAAATCCGGACCAATTTCCATACAGGGGATGGTGCATAACAAGAGCGGCTCTGATCATCAACCATAGGTGGGCCCCACACGGATAAAATCAGCTAGTTATCAACTACAAATCATTTCTCATTGTAACTACCTTCGAAACCGGCTTCAATTTCAAACAGGGACTATCAGTGTGAGCTCCAACGATATGAAATCCATTCCCGGCAACATACCTAAAAGAACAAAAATTCGCGATCTGAAGAACACACACACACACAAAAAAAAAAAAAAAAGCATTTATCTTTTTCAGATTCATGAATCAATCCAATCATCTGAACAGCACCTGTTTCCAATTGCAAATGCAACGATCGTGGAGTGATTCCTGGTGAAGAAGTATTTCTTTCCGGATTCCAGCTTCCAATCTTCTCTCTCCGAGATGTGCTCGAATCCTGCATCCTTCAATTGTTTCTTTGCCTCATCTGAAAAACACAAAAAACGAAAACATAGGTTTTCAGAAACCCTAGAAACAATCGATTGAAGCAATCAGAAGAGAAAGATGGAGAGAGATTATTAGCTACCAACGGCATGAAAGGCAGTGGGAGAGGCATTGAGAAAGGTGAGTAGATCGGAGGAGATTGAAGATTCTTTGATCTGAACTTCTTCTCGTTCGGCCATGGCCACGGACTCTTTGTCTTGGGTTTCTCTGCTTCGGTTTTGACTACCCCTCTCTCTCTTTGCCTAACGTAGTGTTGGGTTTGGTCTCGTTTGCAGTTTTTATATAGTGGAGATGGCGTTGATATTAAAAAAGGGTGATGCTACTGGACACAAATTTTTACTTTCCGACGCAGGCAATTTGTCTTTTGTTTATATTATATTTTTACCCCTCTATAAAAGAAGATTTTATCTAAAAAATGATCCAAAAGATGGCCTACAATAAAAAAAAATTGGCCACTAGTAAATATGGCACGGGTGACCACTTTCGTTTTTTTATTAATGATTAAAACTTGCAACGACGTCGTCGCTTAATCGCTTGAAACATCATTTTCCTCATCTTCCTCCCATCGTTTTCCCCCTTCCTCCCAATGTGTGGTTGCCCTTGCGCTTGATGGGATCGTTTTCTGAGGAGTAGACGAGGGCTTGGAAATGTTATGTACTAAGAGATTATTGCAAGCTTCGAGATCAGAGGCTCCTCTCTCCCAAACAAGTTGAGAAGATGAAGAAAATCCCTTGATCTTCTGGTTTCTGTGGTTGCAGTGTATATTTGTTGCAGGCCTTGTTGCAAAAATAGGAAGAAGAAAGAGACGAATAGGGCTGGGCTCTGTCGAGCACGCGCAGGTTTCGTCGTTGCAGAAGACGACTGGAAAAGAGTTGACCTCGTGCTGAGTTTACAGATCAGAGAGATCTGAGCAGGGGATTTGGGCCACTGCATGCTTGTGCAACAACGGGATTTGTGTATACAAGGCGATTTCTATGATCTGTGAGAGAGGAATTTTGATAGGGAGGAAGAAGGGGAAAATGAAAAAAATGGGGTTTTAGGCAATTAGTTCCACTGATTTTCTCTTGTTGCTTCTTGTTCTTCCCTTTTGTCTTGTGCAGTTTTGTGGTTGAAAGACCTTGATTTGCCTTTCTCATTGTTGTTGGTGCTCTCTTAGTTCCACTGCTATGGGTTTTTCTGGATGACAGGTGTTGTGGAGTTCTTTCTTAAAAATGTTAGTTGGTTGTGTAGCTGCTCCCGTTCTCTGTTCCTTCTAGTTTGGGGTGTTTTGTTTTGCAGCGCTCTCTTTCTAGTCAAAGTCTTGGGAGCAGTTTAGATTTTATGCCAATGTTGGGCTTGCCTTTTAATATCCTATTTAAGGTCTTCTTTTTCCTCTTTTTGTCCTATGGCCTTCTTCCCTTTATATGTTATGGAAATTTATGGCAAGATAGAAGCTTGTAATTCCTCTGGATCTTTTAGTGCGTTCGCACATCAAAATAATACAAACATCATTTTTTTCCGATTGCAATGGTCAGTGACGATGTCGTTGCTTCAAAGAAGCTAGTGCGAAAAATTGTGTGTGACTGTACAACGATGTCGTTGCTTAACAGAAGCTAGTGAAAGAAAATGTGTGTGACTATACAACGACGTATATTTAGAACATTAGCAACGACGTCGATACTAACTCTCGATATTAAGTGACGACGTCGTCGCTTGTTGAAAAAAGGCAAAAAAAAAATAAATAATTTGGCTAGAATACCACTTCCCTGCCATATATACTATTGGTACCTCTTTTGGTTAGTGGCCATCCAAGGTCCTTTTTTAGGTAAATTTCTCTTTATAAAATGATCAAAATATCCATTATCCCACAAAAACAGAAAATATATTTTCTCTTTTCACACAAGCTCATCTTCTTCCCAATTCCATTCTCCCATCCATCTCGCCATCCACTTCTCACTCCACTTCCCTCACACAATGATTTTGGGCAACTCATCTTCCTTCATTTTCTACTCTTGAGCAACTCATCTTCCTCCATCTCCTTCATCTTTCTTTCTTCTTGTACTTGATATTTTTTCATTCTATCTCTAAGGCATTCTAGTGCAATGAAGGAATAAATCAACTATCAAAAGGTGCCTTTTTTCATTCCATCTTCCTTCGTTTCTTTGTAATTTTTTTCATATTTTTACCACTCTTTTTAAGTTTTTTCTCGCTTGGAACGAGTTGCATGTCCCGATATATACGGTCTTTCAGGTTTGAACCGAATACACATGTTCGGATAAATAGTACCGAATATATATTGTATGTTCGGAAATATAGTACCGAATAATCACGATTTCTGCTGTGACGAGACATTAAAATCAGCCCAGATGCGTGAAAAAACACTATCATTGTTTGTAAATTAAGGCTTACATTGAATGCGAATCTATCTCCCATAATAAGTTTTTGTGAAAAAAAAAAGGTAATCTAAGGTGGATGAAATGATAAAGAAGAAATGGGGAAGAAGAATGAAATGGTAATGATGGAGAGAAACATTTACCTTAGGAAGATGGGATGGTGCAGAGGATTGTGAACGCCAGAGAGACCGAGATGCCGGAGATGTGGCGAGATCCAGTTATGATTTGTGTGTGGGAAGAAAGAGGGAAATGGAAGGATGGGTAATTTAAAATTTTGAAAGAAGTAATATAATTTTTAAATTATAGTGATGTATGTAAAGAGAATTTTTGTGGGAAAAGAAAAATTATGTGTGCCAGTAGAATAGGGGTCGTTCTAGACCTGGGATTTGTCAGGTATGGACTCGATGAGAAATGGGTCTAGTCAGATCTTTGTATTGATCAAAGAGAATTTTTTTTTTCTTTTGTTTTTTTTATTTGGGTGGGGGTGGGTGTTTGGGGTTTCGCTTGTAATGAGAAGACCTATGCTAAGGTGGCCCCTTTAGAAGAATGTATAAGTGGCGGGTAATTCCCAAAATTAATAACTTGTGATGATTTGAAGAAGAAAGTGGAGTGGCCGAACGCATAGGTTTGCTCCATATGTCTTGTGTTTGAAACCACCTTAAGACATTGGGGATACCACATCATTAGAAAAATAAAAAAAATAATTAGAAATTTTACTTTCAGAATAGTTTTTTAAGATATGATAATAATTGAGTGGAGCCATCACTTGATATATAATATTTTGATGTGGGTCAAATGAGAGTCAAAATTGATGGGTAGTGGTCAAACTTTACTTGACAACTATTGCTACAATATGTTATAAAGGATAGTATTTTTTTTTGCACGGCATGTAGGCCTATCAATGGTAAGGGCAGGGCCTCGGCTTGGGTTGTCCAATCTTGACCCTAAATTGAACGAGCCTACATCAAATCTCATCCCATGCGAGCCCGAGCTTATCACGATCTATACCGCCGCCGAACCCCGGGTCCTCTTTTTCTCCGAGCTTGGGACCGATTATGTAATGCAACAAGGAACATGGTTGGGTTACAAACATACTCCCTCCTTATTAGCAATTAAATTATGTTAGTGGAAGGCAGTTTCGGTAAATTTATTAAAAATGAGTGAAAGTGCTTGCGGACAGGCCAAGAATGCTTTGCTCATTCCCAATCGCATTTTGGCCGGGCTTTATAACTATTGTCCGAGCCCAACCTGTCGGGCTCAAATTGTTTTAAAAAGCCCTGTATTTTCAAACTTAGAACGGGCCGGACTAGTTACACATTTTATCGGGCTCAATTTACAACCTAACAGCATGGAACCAACGTATGCTCATTTGCTCAATATATAAAATATAAGTCATAGAATAGATAATGGAGGATTCTCTCCTGTCTATGTGATCCATGGGAGCACTCATCTCGACCCTCTCCAAAGGCAAGAACCCCCGATAATCCAAATGTAGTGCACAGCTAGCGTAAGCGCGCAAGGAAAACTCTTCCCATAAATGATAAAGCAATCTTAGGGCCCGTTTCTTTCCTAGAATTTCTGGAATTCATGTCTGGTGGCTGTCTGGAATTTTGAAATGCTGGAATTCTGAAATGCTACTGAATTTTGTCATTTATGAATTCCCTGTTTCATTTCTGTCTGAATTTCTGCCTGAGAATTCCTGAATTCTTGAATTTTCTGAATTCCCTATTTCATAACTAAAAGGATTTCTGACTTGGATTTCTGATAAACCATAATAAAATAAAATAAAAAAAGCTACTTAATTTCTTGCAGGTAAAACATCCATGGAGAGGGCTTTGCATCCCCTTTATCCAATCAGCAACCAAAGATGGCCCCACAGGTGGACAAAAAAAGGGGAAGATAGACTGACCCAAGGTGGGCCCCATAGCCTGATGAAAAATAGATGGACCTGCATTCCCAATGGAAAAATAGGACCTACACTACACTGATAAAGAAATGGATTCACCAAACAAAATAGAAGAATCTCAAAATCTCCATCACCAAAAGAAAAGCACAAGATAAAAAAAAAATCTCATAATCACATCATATAAAATCCATCAATGGTAAACAAGTAACAACATTCAACACATGGATTGATGCCTGGATTTTAGACACTGGACCACGTTATAGCCGAATTATCACTTGCAGGAGAGCCTGCTCCACTCTCCAAGGTTATGGAGTTGGGCCGCCAACAATGCAGGGCCTAATCAAAATGTGGGGACCAAAATTCCCACACTGCTGCAGTGCTGGACTCTCATTGAAAAAATTGAAAACACCATTCATTTTTTGTTGACTTCTTTCCTGTACAAATGCAACCACCATTTTATGATAAAGAGTCCCACATTAAGGATTCACTTCCATTCACCATTTCATCAAACACTTTACCTCCTATACAACCTGCCCTTAAATCCACTAAAATCAGATTCAATAACAGTAACTAAACTTCCATGTTACATTAGATTTTTACTACAAAACATTTTAACACATTCATAACAAAGAATTAGGCATCATTACAAGGGTCGTCACCAACTCTGCTATAGCAATCCGTCCATGATTTTTCCGCTCGATAGCATTGAAAGAATCAACAATATCCAATGCAGAAATTATTGATATAAATGATTTTATTTCAGTCTTCATCCATGCCTATATCCATCAATTTATGTTGTTCTTGTTCAGCAACAACATGCCTTTTTGGAACCATGGCATAAAATTATGCCCGTTCAAGAAGAGTTGGGTTTATATTAAAAAAACAATTTGAAGGATGTAAGTAAGGAAATGGATAGAAAAAAAAAAACTCAGAGGTCTTTGTCGTTGGAAAAACAGAAAATTGGTCTCTTAAAAGATTTTTTTACAGGAAATGGAGATGGAAAAAAAATACAGATCTGGTTTTGGTCGTTGGATCTAAAGATTGTTGACAAGAAATAGAGCAGAAAAAAAACAAGATCTAGTTTGATTCATCGTTCTCCATCGCCATCTCCATCTTCGAAAAATCCCAAACCCTCTCAAAACAAAGATACCAAAATAGCATGACAGAAAGAGGAGAAAAATCACAGTAATCATCCACACCTGTAGAAGCAGCAGAAACTACCTCCTTTCTTCTCGCCGTGGCCTGATGATCAAGATTGAAGGTAGCCGTTTGGGTGCCGGAGCTAAAAAGCATGCGTCCCCGGAATTCTTATCATCAGCGGTTTTTTGGAATGCCGGATGTTGGTGTGGGATTTGGGAATGTCTGGGTTTTAGCATTTGCAAATGCTGGATTTCCTGAATGCCTAGAATTCCAGAGAAGAAACATGGAATTTCTGACCGAAATTTCGGAATTCCTAGACAACCGGAATTCCTAGCAGAAATTCCAGATAAGAAACGGAGCCTTATCAAATAGCCTTACCCATAGAACTCATCCGAAGCATGACCATCATGGAGAAGTAAGGGGTTTGAGATGTTTCTCGTGAATTAACTTTGAGATGTTTCTCGTGAATTAACTTCATTTTTTTTTTTTTATGATGTGGGTATTTTTAAAATCTCTGATTCAATAGGATTAATTTTTTTAGGTGGCATTCATTAAATCCATACAAACACACTAAGTAAATCTGGAGCGATTTCGAAGACAAAACATAGATAGCAAATTCATTCTTATGCCATTTCATCAACTTTCAAGTGGGTTTTCTCATAAATTACCTTGTGGCAAATTCATTCTTATGCCGTTTCATCAACTCCCAAGTGGGTTTTCTCATGAGTTAACTTGTGGAAACGAAGTACAGTAGTCATCTAAATATGGATAACATACTTCTTAATCAAATTTGTTCAGCTACAGTTAGACAAGTGTCTAATTTGCATATTCTATTCAAGAGGTCAAGAGATTGAACAAGTGTCAAAATTGGGTTAGTACCAATACACGAGAAGTGTTGAGCATGAGGGGTTTTTGATGACCAAATGGGCCCCACATGTTGGTTGTTCATTATTTTCTAAAATATGTGTGTAATTATAAATGTTACGCAGACCTCTACTTAGAGCATTTTACGGAAAAGAACCTCTTAGATGACCCCATAAAAAAAGATCTCATAGTTTCTACTGCTTGAAAAAGGCGCTCCCGTCAATTTTAACATTTTATTTTTACCGTTTACACTGAGGGACGATATCATCGCTCGTGTCAATTGAGCGACGATATCATCGCTCGTGTCTTCTTCTTTCTCTTCATAATTTCTTCCTCTTGTCCTTCCTCTTTATCACCGTATTTCTCACCCGACCCACCACCCATAACACCTCAATCATCCTCAACACCTATTCTCACTATATCATCTGCCTCTGTTCCCATTGACATGATGCTGTTTGGAGACCCTAATTGGGCCGGTCTCATTCTCACTTCAAATGGAAACCTCCCAAGCTGGATTTCGACCTTCATGATGAATAGGTGTTGAGGATGATGGAGGTGTTGTGGGTGATGAGTTGGGCGAGAAATTGAATGAGGGCCAAGGAGAAGAGGAAGAAAGAAGAAGACACGAGCGATAATATCGTTGCTCAATTGAAATGAGCAACGATATCGTCGCTCATTGTATAAGGTAAAAGAAAAAGTGGTTAAAATTGGTGGGAGAGCCTTTTTTGTTAAGTGGAAACTATAGGATCCTTTTTCGTGCATAGGTCATTTAAGGAATTTCTTCTCATAAAGACCTCAAAAGATTAATTACTTTTGGCTACTTTTGTCCAAAGCAAATGTCATAACAAACTATGAAACAAAACAAAATGCAAAATGGTAGACATTTATATGTAGCGTTTTTGCTGACAACATTGCTTATTCCATGGTAGCTCCGGTGGTGAGGCACCTCCCCTTCATAAAAATCACTCCGAATTTATCCCTATATGTAGCATTGATGATGAGGAACTCGAAATATGTGTTGGTGGGTCAGTGCAATGAGTATTTAGAATTTAAAAAAAAAAAAAAGTGTGGACCAACACGTCCCTCTCTATCTGAAGGCTTTTCTTTTCTAAAGAAACTTCCTGTAGTGGGGTTCTAATTAGTAAAATTAACAAAACCAATCAAATCAAATTACAGTAGAAAAATTTTTCAGTAAGTATTCAACAGAAGTCCTCAAAAAAGAGCTGCTAAAAGTACACTGATTTTTCTTTTCCACACACCGCTTCTCTCTACACCCATCACTTAAGTTAAAAAATTAACAAAATCACTTTCTAGACACACCATTTTTCCACATTGGTATATTGATCATAAAAAAAATCGCAGGGTGTGGAAAGAAAAAATCAATGGTGAATTTAGCAGCTCTCAAAAAAATTGGCAACTTTATGTCCTTATTCCCTAAAAAAACCCCACATAACCAAAACACATTAGAAAATAATTGTTAAAAGGTCCTCAGCTTCAACTCCCCTTAACAAATGAATTCTGTACCAGCTAGCTACTATAATTAGATGGTGTTATGCTAGGCAAACAATGACCAATGGCCATCTCTCTACCCGGCCTCTTTGTACACATATGGCCCTACCCTCGCCAGGAGAGGCATCATTGGTCCTTTTCACAGTGATTCCTCCAACCTCAATGGCTCTCCAAGGACTGGATTCTCGACACTTTGAATAAAAGGATGGGAAAGATGAGGAAGAGAGATGCAAAGGAAACCTTGTACCTCTGTAGAAGAAGTTGATAGAAAAGTGAAAGAGGAATAAAGAGACAAGAAGGTGCTGTCACATCTGGTTATGGTTCGTTACATGAAGGGTATTATCCTGTTCTTTCTTTTCTCTCTGCTCTACAAGAATTTTGAATACAAATGCGTGGACACTACTAGTGGCTGAGACGGGATTTTCTTGTGGAGGGGCAAGTGACAGTTGACCGATGACATTTTATATTATTGATTTATAGATTATTATCAAAAAATGATTTTTATAGATTTTTTATAATATCTGAAGAAAATTCTTGAATTTCAATGTACCCGAATTTTTCTCAATATATAATTAAGATTTTTACCGAAAAAACCAATTTATGTGGTCAGTACAACAAACTGAAACCATTAGGTAAACATGCACCTATATGGATTCCTAATTTTTTTTTTACTATTTTCTATTTGTGGTCGAATTCGACCTTCAGTTTCAGCGCTGGAAGTCGAATTCGACCCTAAGATAGAAAGTGGTCCTAATACATTTTAGTTTCCTGCGTCGAATTCGACCTTGTAAGAAACACCTGAATGTCACATTCGACCAAAAATGTACATGAGTTTTTGGGGCATCAGTCAATGGGTCATATCTCATGGAGGTGCTGGTTTTGTCAAACTCATAATAATTGATGTGATTATTTGAGAAATGTGATTGTGTGGGGATATTTCCGAACTCACCGGAATACTGGCCTGATGCTCCATCTCGTGCTCCAGCACCAGTTAGTCCATCTCGGTGAGGCTCGGTCTCGGCGATAGTGCCGACATCCAGTTTGGCCAAGTAATTCCACTTCGGCCATACGCTCATAAGCTCCACCTCGACCATGGCATCCCCAGCCCGGCTGGGGACTTCATCCCAGTTCTCCACTTCGGCGTCTCTGCGAGGTCTCCAGCCAAGTCAATGTCGCCCCCGACGTCGGCTCACCGACCTCGGTGACACACCCTAACCTCGGTCACAATGCCAGAGCTAGCCAAGGCAGGGGCTGACAGCTGTCCTCCCATGGACGCTCAAGCACGCCACAGCACGTGCGACAAGACAAGGACACCCCCATAGTCCGACAGATCGCCGTCCACAGCTCCCAAAACGCCATGACAAGGCTTGATGGGACTGCAATTAAAGAAAAGTAGGCTACGATGGGACTGCGTCTCCCTAGTACCTGACAAAGTGGGCTATGACAAGACAGTAACCACCCCCTTGCCTCCTCTCTTCCTCTATATAATCACAAGAACAATCCACAAGCAAAGAGAGACAATAACGACACCATATTGCTGGTATCATCTTCTTCCCTAAAAATCTCCTCCTACTGTTCAGTTCTTAAACTGACTTAGGCATCAGAGAGCCATGCACTGCCCAAGCCAGGGTCCTCTGACCTACTATTCTTCTTTCTTTTCTCAGGTTTCAGGCACAGGCATCGGTGTCCCTAATCTCTTTGGATAAGTCTGTGCAGGCACCCCCCTCTTCTTGTGAGTTACATTTTTTGCACTTACAATTGGCGCCGTCTGTGGGAAACGGCTACAAAAAGTTATCTTCCCAAACACCATGCCTCGAAGAACCAGAAAGGGAAAAGAACCACTAACATTGTCGACGCAGCTGCCGACGGTCCCCCGCCGGGAAAGGTCAGGAGCAAGATCTGGTCCAGCAAGCGTCCAACAGTAGGATACTCGATCGGGTTCATCCTCTAAGGATTCGACCTCGACTCTACCTTCCAAACGGTGCACCCTGAATGACAACAGAAGCAACCGAGCTCATGGCGAAAGCTCGGGTAACAACCACGACTCCAGAGAGTGGCTTGATCGACGCATAGAGCAAGCAGTACGACAGAACATGGAGATGGCCGGTTTCGCTCGAGTTCTACTAAACTCCGACGATTTCGGCACATCCCCCTTCTCTCCAGAGATAAAAAACTTCCCCCTTCCTGAAGATTTCAGCATCCCGAGGTTCGTCGTTTACAATGGGACCTCGGACCCAGCAGCACATCTTCGGCACTTCACTCAGAGGATGTTGGTGTGGGGCGATGCAGGCCACCTGAACTGCAGAGTCTTCTTTTCCAGCCTCGGGGACCTCCCCCTAAAGTGGTTCTGCGCACTCCCCCAAGGATCGATCAAAAGTTGGCAGCAGCTCTGTAGTTCCTTCATGACGAAGTTCTAAGCTCACAGGGTCATCCCCATGTCAGTCGCCGACCTGATGGCCCTCAGAATGAAACAGACCGAGAACGTCATGCAGTTCGCCAAAAGGTTATGGACTGTCTACAGCCAGATCGAGAATGCCTCAGATGCAATAGCAATCATGTCTTTCCAACAAACCCTCCTACCAGGCAACGAGCTTCGGAGGGACTTGGCCATGCATCCCGTGGTCACTATGGCAGCACTGATGACCAGGATAAACCGGTTCGTCAGGCAAGAAGTAAACGAAGCCCGAGCCCAAGAGCATTTCAACCTCTACGAAAACGACCAGATAGCTTCCAGCTCGGCGGATGTCTCCAGCTCGGCGGCAGTCTCCAGCTCGGCAGAAGCCTCTGGCTCGCTAGCAGCCCCCAGTTCGGCAGAAGTCTCTTATAGCTCGGGAGGCAGCTAGATGTCTCCTATCATCACATAGCTTCGACCGCCCGTCAGCTTCGATCGCACGCCCCTCTACCGTCATTTCGGCGGCACGGTCCTCCACTGTCAACTTCGATGGCACCATCAGCTTTGATGACACCGGCACGACCCTCTACTGTCGGTTTTGATCGTACGACCCTCTACCGTCATTTCAACGGCACGGTCCTCTGCTGTCAGCCTTGATCGCACGGTCCTCTACCGCCATCAGTCATCCAGAGCCATCGAGCTCACCCCGGAGTCGTTCCATACACCCAGGCTTCTTGGCCTCCAAACAACCTCATGCTGGTCCGTCCACGTGCTGGTTTCCGCCTCACGCTGGTTTCGGCCTCATGCTGGTCTCGACCGCATTTAACGACCCATGCTGATCCGTCCACGTGCTGGTTTCTGCCTCACGCTGGTTTCGGCCTCATGCTAGTCTCGACCGCATTTAACGACCTCATGCTGGTCCGTCCACGTGCTAGTTTTCGCCTCACGATGGTTTCGGCCTCATGCTGGTCTCGACCGCATTTCACGACCTCATGTTGGTGTCACCCTCATGCTAGCTACGCGCTTCGCGCAGGTTCGGCCTCATGTTGGTCTCGGCCAGTGCCAAAGAGACTGCTCTGGCGTACCGTCCAGACTTCTCCATCTCGGCCAGCGCCAAAGAGACTGCTCTGGCGTACCGTCAGGCTTCTCCATCTCGGCCAGCGCCAAAGAGACTACTCTGGCGTGCCGTCCAGGCTTCTCTATCTCGGCCAGCGCCAAAGGGACTGACTTAGGATTCATACACCCAGTCGCTCCTAAAACTCTGGGTTCATACACCCTGGGACTGACCTCGGGTTCATACACCCAGTCTTCCCTAAACTTTGGGTTACGGACCCATGGACTGACTTAGGGTTTAAACACCAGTCGCTCCTAAAACTCTGGGTTCATACACCCTAGGACTGACATCAGGTTCATACACCCAGTCTTCCCTAAACTTTGGGTTCACACACCCATGGACTGACTTAGGGTTCATACACCCAGTCTCTCTTAAAACTCTGGGTTCATACACCCTGGGACTAACCTCGGGTTCATACACTCAGTCTTCCCTAAACTTTGGGTTCACGCATCTATGGACTGACTTGGGGTTCATACACCCAGTCGCTCCTAAAACTTCGGGTCCATGCAACCAGGCTTCTCAAAAAGACTACTCTGGCGTACCATCCACCCTCCTCCACCTCGGCCAAAGAGACTGCTCCACGTCTCCACCTCGGCCAATGGCAGCTCAACTAGAATGCCGAAGAGACTGTTCCATATCACCTCATCAGCCTCATGCTGATCTCGGCCACACTCATTCTCGGTGACAGCATCAGAATCGCGGCCAGTGAGAGCACCTCTGGTTATGGGCGAGCTGGTCACCTCTCGATTTTTTACAACAGTGCCAACAAGACTACGGTGGCCTCAGACTACTAGCCAGGCATGCCTCGGTCTCTCAGTTGGTGGAAAACCAGACACTGAAGACTACCAAGCTCAACAACTCCTCCCTTCTTAGCTTCCGACCTCAAAGAGTACTCTCAGAGCTCAGAAGCTGGGTGGCTATTGTGTGGGGATATTTCCGAACTCACCGGAATACTGGCCTGATGCTCCATCTCGTGCTCCAGCAACAGCTAGTCCATCTCGGCGAGGCTCGGTCTCGGCGATAGTGCCAGCATCCAGTTCGGCTAAGTAGTTCCACTTCGGCCATACGCTCATAAGCTCCACCTCGGCCATGGCATCCCCAGCCCGACTGGGGACTTCATCCCAGTTCTCCACTTCGGCGTCTCTGCGAGGTCTCCAGCCAAGTCAAGGTCGCCCCCGACGTCGGCTCACCGACCTCGGTGACACACCCTAACCTCGGTCACAATGCCAGAGCTAGCCAAGGCAGGGGCTGACAGCTGTCCACCCATGGACGCTCAAGCACGCCACAGCACGTGCGACAGGACAGGGGCACCCCCATAGTCCGACAGATCGCCGTCCACAGCTCCCAAAACGCCATGACAAGGCTTGATGGGACTGCAATTAAAGAAAAGTAGGCTACGATAGGACTGCGTCTCCCTAGTACCTGACAAAGTGGGCTATGACAAGACAGTCAACCACCCCCTTGCCTCCTCTCTTCCTCTATATAATCACAAGAACAATCCACAAGCAAAGAGAGCCAATAACGACACCATACTGCTGGTATCATCTTCTTCCCTAAAAATCTCCTCCTACTGTTCAGTTCTTAAACTGACTTAGGCATCAGAGAGCCATGCGCTGCCCAAGCCAGGGTCCTCTGACCTACTATTCTTCTTTCTTTTCTCAGGTTTCAGGCACAGGCATCGGTGTCCCTAATCTCTTTGGATAAGTCTGTGCAGGCACCCCCCTCTTCTTGTGAGTTACATTTTTTGCACTTACAGTGATTATACAAAGATTCTGTGTAATATTGCCAAATAGTTCTGATGTTTCAGAGAAAATGCATTTAACAAAAAGTGGAAATCGAACTAATCATTAAATCGGATAGCATTTGAAACCATGAGGCCACTTTGTTGCATCAGTCACTCGGCCGCATCTTTTGCTGGGCACAGGGAATGACCGGTAGCAACATGTGGCTGCTGACTGTGGGTTGGAAAAATGGCGACAAAGAGCTTAGAGCTGTTTCTCATTGTTCCATGAAATTAAGGTTTTATTATGAGAAAAGGCAGATCCAGTGCCCTCATTTCTACTATGTTCTGTTTGCTAATCTTGCATGTCCATGTATCAAGAATAAAAGCCCACTAAATAAATAATCTGATCCTAATTATTCTTTTTGAGATAACAAGGGTGTGGAAGTTTAAGTGTGTGGGTGGCCGCTGGAATGAGAGGAGAAGCGGAGTGGCCGATGAGCCGTGTAGTGGAAAGATTGGGCTGTGAAATTGTTTTATGGCCGGCAACTAGCAGGGATGGCCGCTGGGGAAAAAACAGCATTGGCCGCTGGAATTATGGGCAGCAGTTGGCTGCTGACAATGAAGGAGAAGATGGGTGGCTGAGTGCATTACAGGTGGAGGATGGCCGCTGTGCGCAGGGAGAATGCAGGCCGACTGGAACAGTTGCAGGAGGTTTGACCGCTAGACAAGGAGATGGCAATTGTGGCTGGCTCAGGAGAATAGCAGTGGCCGTTGAGCTTGGCTGAGGAAGTTGGCTGAGTGCCTGTATGGAGGAGGGATGGCCGCGGGGCGCAAGGAATGACCGGCAGCAGCAAGTGGCTGCTAACAGTGGGCTGGAAAAATGGCCGCAAGTTATCCCTTCCAGCACCTAAAGTCAGAAAAACTCATGTATATTTCCGGTCGAATGCAACCTTCGGGTATTTCTTAAAATGTCGAATTCGACGTAGGGAACTAAAATTTATCATGGCCACTTTCTATCTCAGGGTCGAATTTGACCTCCAACGCTGAAACTGAAGGTCGAATTCGACCACAAAATTGTTCGATGCAAGTTTGCCTAATGTTCACTGTTCAGTCTATTGACCGCATAAAGTGGTTTTTTCGGTAAAAGCCTCTATATAATTTCTCAAAATTATATGAGAAACGTTAAAATATCAAAATAGTAGGCCTCATTGTAATGAATACAAACTAATTAAAATAATTATTTTCTCCTTATTTTAGCACCAAGAGTTGTATCTCACTCTAATCAAAGTAAGACCTAAACTGAATTTGGTTATATGTAAAGTTACTTATGATCGTTTAATGCACCACGTTCCAATGATTTGTATGGATGGTTAAAAGGGCAAGCCTAGGCTTGAATTCATTAACATGTCATAACAAGATGAATCCTAAAGACTTAAATGATATGGGGATGGAAAGTTAAGACTCTGGATTCTCTTGACTGCTTCACTTACACTTAAAATAAACTTCATCTTCTTAAAGTGTCCTTTTCCCAAATTTTATTTCAATAAGAGTTTGTCCCACAATAAGATTAAGCATATCATCTAGAATGTCATATGCTCAATCCTACTGTGAGACTAGCTCCTATTAGCATAAAGTTTAGGTCAATGATGTGTGATTTATTTTAATCCATTTAAATTGCAAGTGCACAGTTGTCTGGTTGAGACAGTGGCGGTTAGAGGTCGAACCCACAGGGAGCCTTTTTAAGTTAACTGATAAAAATCTGAATTTTATATAAATCAATCCAATAGTGATGTGTGTGAATCAGAGATTTTGCAATGATTGAAACTAAAGTGCAGAAAATTAATAATAATAAAAATAGATATGAACATCAAGAATCAGTTAAGCAGACTAATCAACTAGAATATGCAGTCAACCCACTGATTTCGCCTCCAACCAGCTCAGATCATAAACAAACTAATGCTTTTAATCCCGAATGATTTGTCTATCAAGAGAATAATTTTTCAGAAATTTAACTTAGCCAAAAACCTTCGTTACCTTATAAAAGACTGAAACCATCTAAACATCGCGTATCATTCAAACATAGACTATCAAAGATTTCATATCTAAGCATAATTTGTTAAGAAAGCATACCTGATAAAAGATTAATTCAATAGAACTCAAATCAGAGGTTTGTCGGAGACATGAAGACATATTTATTAAGATCAATAAGCATGAATTAAACTGAGACAAACAAATCATTAGATTAAATTGCAAAAAAGGCAGAAAAGAACAAGTTAACTTCATCAAGATGCTCAGATCCATCAGGCTACTCCTCCATGATAAAGAACTTCAGCAATTTTCCCATTAAGTTCTCCAGATTTTACAATAAAGGTCTCAGAATTTCCTTCTTCTAACCCTAATTTCTGGAACACGGCTACATAATACCCAAAAATAATTCTTAAATTACATTAATTAGGGGGAGAATAGGAGAAAGAAGAGAAATGAGAGGGGAATGGAGGGGACAACCAGGGATTAAGAGAGCATGAACCCGGACGTCCCATATCGCTACCTTTTTATAGTTTTTGAGCCCCCTTTATTGCAACCCTTGGACTCTTTGAGAGATAGAACTTTATCTCCAATGGAAGAGATCTTCGGGTTGGCTAATTTGAAAAACTGGATGAGATATTAGAGAACTTTCTAGATGAATCTGAATTCTTGGAATTCTTTGCGCACATAACTTTTTGAACCAAAACTTGCAAAAGAATTGGGCCCACCCTTGATAATAAACATTTATTCCCGAGTAAAAAATTTATAGCCGAATTTCTGAGGTCATAACTTTGTCATTTAAGCCCCGATTTGCATGATCTTAGGCTCCGTAGACATCTACTCTTAATAAGCTTTTCAATGGTAGGTAAATTTTGCCGATCTGACGGTCAAATTGAAAGTTATGATCATTTTACGATAGACTTGTCGGATGTGAATTTCGACCCCCCCAAAAAAAAAGGAAAGAAAGGGGAATTTGCATTTTACGTGGGGAAATCTCTATTCATCTATATATGCTATTTAAATTTTTACATCGAAAATGAGGATTCCGACTACCCTCAAAATCAATGGATCACGATCGCCAGCTACGGATACGGCCGTAACACCGTTCTTCGACTAAAGCCGAAGAAATTTGGGGAGAAAAATAAATGGGTGGGTTCTTCCTCTCGTCTAATGTGCTGCCGGCAACACACGACGGTTGTCCTGTCACATTAATTTGGGTCTCTTTGGGTCTTTTTAATATAGGGTCAAATTAGGGTCATGAGTTAAAGTCCAAATAAAGGTTAATCCTCACACAGCATAATCATAATAAATCCAAGTAAAATAAAGTAACTAAAATAAAGAAAATAAATGGGGGGAGGTGCCAAATATTTAAGAAGAGGATTGGCCCCGTTCCCGGGTACCCCCTTCAGATCCCTTGGCAAAATAAGGTTTAAAGGCTGACTTTTCAAATCAAAATGATGATGCAAATGAGACTTTGACTTGTGATTTCTGTGTTTTTCGTGTGCGATACACGAGTGATAAAAATGAAAGGCCAATGGGCCGTAATTGATTGGAGGTGGCCGATGGGCCAGTGTTTGTTTTAGGGTGGCCGATGGGCCGTGATTGTTTAAGGGTGGCCGATGGGCCGAAGTAAAAAGTGTGTGTGAAATCACTCATCTCATCTCGTCATTCTCATTTATTCAATTTTAGAAGTCAGTTCTTCATTTCCTTTTATCATTAAGTTCGATTAAATATCTGGCACCTGAGGTGGAGGAAGAAATAAAGGAAAAATCTTTTTGGTTTATTTTGTTGGTTTTATAGTTTTTATGGATTTTTGATATGGGGCTAGAAGGGCCTAACTAGGGGATTTACTTGGATTTACGTAATTAATGCTTTATTACTGATCATCGGATTAACCTTAACCTAAGGTCCTAGACCGCCCACATCAGCTTTCCCAATTCCCTAACGGAACAGGAAGAGTGATGGGGTGAAGCCTAATGCTCTAAACTACCTAACAAGGTAATCCAATTTAATCCTAGGGTGCAAATAGCCAAAGTTTGATAGTTCCTGCGCCTAAGTAGTTTGTTGGGTAAAATCTTAATTGATTCGATTTGTTGTGAGTTGTGGTTTTGATTGAGAGTGGTTTAGGGATATTTTAAGGATCTGGTTAATGTGTTCTTCTATATTTTAAACTTATGTTATTTTTAATTTAAATCAGAATTCTAAAAAGTAGTCGAAAATCACAATTCAAGATTAAAAACAGGGTAGGCGCCCAGGGGGTGGAGCCTATCCTAACAGTTTATGCTTTTCAGACTTTTCGATCTCTTTTCAGAATTCCGGGGGTTTTAAGGGCTATGTTTTACTCTGAGAAATGTTTTAATGTCTCTGCTGTTCTAATGTCAAAGTGATGCGGGTCCGGATTTTGAAATAAAACGAGGATTCGTGTTTTAGTGCAAGTGGAAGGATAGGCACCAAAGGGGTGGCGCCCAGGTGAATTGGCAGGATGGGCGCCCAGGGAGTGGTGCCCAGGTGGTTTGCCTGTGATTTTGTGTTGTGCCGGATAGGATTTAATTATTGGTCTGTGGGTCCGGAGATTAATTAAGGTTCTGATCCTAGTTAGTTTAAGTTGTAAGGTGTTTAATTATTAATTTTTAGTTGAATTGGTTGGGTAGGGTTGAAATGTAGGCTAGGCGCCCAGGGGGTGGTGCCTAGGTGAAACTGGCAGGATGGGCACCCAGGGGGTGGCGCCCAGATGGATTGATAGGATAGGCGCCAAGGGATTGGTGCCTAGGTGGAATCTTTATGGTTTGGTCGGTTCCAAAGGGTTTTGGGTATTAAGTCCGAATCGATTAAGGTTCCAAGTGTTTTAAGGTTAAAGGTATTATGTTATGTTGATTGGGATTGGTTTGAGGTTTTAATTAATTAGGTTAAGTTGTGAATTTAGGGCTTTTTATGAAAAGGAGTAGACTGGGCGCCCAGGGTGTGGTGCCCAGATGGATGTGTTTTATGGTTCGGTTGGGTTTTGTGATTCTTTGGTCAATCTCAGGTTTGAATTGATTTAAGGGTCTAGGATTTGATGGAAAGTGTTTATTCGTGTTCAGTTGGGGATGAATCGGGTTCCAATTAATTGGGTTTAATGGTTTCCTAAGGAATGGACGGGGTAGGTGGAATTCACAGGCTGGGCGCCCAGAGGGTGGTGCCCAGGTGGATTGACAAATTAGGCGCCAAGGGGGTGGTGCCTAAGTGGATTGACTGACTTGAGGTTCGGGTTGGTTTTGATGTTCTAGGTTGATTCGAAGTTGGGTTTTGTGGTTTAATGCGTTTGGATGAAAAGTATCTTTAGTATTCAGTTGAGAAAGAATTAGATTTAAGTTAATTAGGTTTAGTTTTTTTTTAATTGATTGGTTTCCAAGAAACGAGTAGGGTAGGTGGAGCTCACAGGCTGGGCGCCCAGAGGGTGGTGCCCAGGTGGATTGATAGGCTAGGCGCCCAGGGGGTGGTGCCCAAGTGACTGCCTTGTGGTTTGATTTGGTTCGATGGATTTTAAGTTAATCCGAGGGTGAATTGATTAGAGTCTTAGGTTTCTTAAGTCCTAAAGTGTTTTAGTGTGCTAATTCGGGTTGGTTTAATTAGAAGTTTCAATTAGAAATTTCTTAGTAAAGGGATAGGATGGGCGCCAGGGGAGTGGTGCCCAGGTGGATTGGAGAGTATGGGCGCCCAGGGAGTGGTGCCCAGGTGGATCTTTTTAGGGTTTGTTAGTTTTGTATCTTTTAGGTAGATTCGAGTTTAAGTTGGTTAAGATTTCAGGTCTTTCAAGTTAAAAGTATTTTAGTGTGTTAATTAGGGTTGGTTAAAGTCTTAATTAATTAGATTAAATTTTAAATAGAGCCTCTTAGGGAATGAATAGGCTGGGCGCCCAGGGAGTGGTGCCCAGGTGGATCTTGTCAGCAGGGCACCCAGGGAGTGGCGCCCAGATGGATCTGTTTTAGGGTTTTGATTAAGTTCTTGGTTATTTTTAATTCGAATTAATTAAGGTCTCAAGATCTTTTGGATTAATGGTATTTATTGTATTAATTGATGTGAGATTAGAGCCTTAACTAATTATGTTTAATCCTTAATCAGGGACCTTTAGTGAATAAGCAAGTTAAGCTCAAGAGAGGAGAAGCGGTTCCCTAAACAATCTTAGTGATTCCTTAGTCCAATTTCAGTCCAAATCAATTAGATTGTTTGTTCTAGGGTTCTTAATGATTTGGCAATTCTTAAGTTAATTAACTATGATATTTTAGGGTTTATCCTACTTAGGCACGAGATTTGATAATCTAGGCTATCTACCTACTATTTTTGGGTTTTCTTTGTATTTTTTAATTTGTTTTTGGTTTCTCCTCTAATTTACTAGAGAGTAAGGGAAGAGAAGAAATAGTTTTATGTTTTATGATTTTTTTGGTTTTTTTATGACTTTATGTTTCAGATGATATGGTGGTGTGTGTGATAAAAATGATAATTTGAAGTTCAGAACATATCAAACAAGCAAACATATCATTGTTATGCGATTTCTAAATGAACTAAATGCGAGAGATCGAAACTTGTGCACAAAGGTGGAACAGTCCACCTAGGCGCCACACCTGTGGTGCCTACCCTGCTCAGTCAGGGTTTTCAAAGATTCGCAATGAATGCACAATAGTCTTAAGATTTTCAACACAATTTCCGATATTCAGTAACTGATGCGGATGTCCTAATGCGAACTACTAATGATGCAACTAACAAATCTACGAGAAAATGATGTAACAAGTAGAGATCTAAAACCCAAACCCTTTCTCGGAAGGGTAGGCGCCCAGAGGGTGGCGCCTAGCCAAACCAGAGATGGTAGGCGCCCAGTGGGTGGCGCCCAGCCTTCTGAGATAGGCTTTTCACGACCTCCTCGATCTAAATGAGGATGATGATGCTATAAATGCGAGATCTAACCTAGTTAAGCACTTAGAACTACGAAATCAATGCAGATCTACACCACTAGTATGAATCTAAACATGTTATTAATATGATGAGATGCTGATACCATTTTTATCAAGAACTAATATAGATCTATGATGCATGAATGATCCTAAGCATGTTTCTAAACAAAGATGATGATAAAATGCAGCAGAAGAATAGAAAGATCTAGGAATACCGGTTTGAATCACACTTTTCAAGTTCCTAGAACGAGGCTTACGCGAAGAACCATAGCTCTAGTTGAAGATATGGAAGTCTTCTCCTCTATTTCCCCTTCTTCTCCTCTAGATCTGAAGATTTCTCTCTAATGGTGGCTACCTTTCTCCTTTTTGCTTATTCTCTATACTTTTCTCTCTTTTTAGGGTAGCTCCATTGTAAATGAGGTTAAGAGATCCTTAAATAGAGGTTTGGGATGAGTTTAGGAGGGCTAGGGCTTCATTAGTTCGTGTTTCTAGAAGGTTTCACGCATCCCAAGGCGGCTTAAGTGTTTTGGGATAAATTAGGGTTTGGAAAAGAGGCTGGGCGCCCATGGGGTGGTGCCCAGGTGACTGCATAGGGTGGGCGCCACAGGGCTGGCGCCTATGTGGACTAGTTCATGGTAGGCGCCCATGGGGTGGAGCCTACGTGGTTCGGGTCATTCTCAAAGTTTGGTCCCATCTGAAGTCGGAATAGAATGGATAGATGGTCAATTGAGGGGACCTACACTAGCACTTAATTGACTGGGCGCCACAAGGGTGGTGCCCAGGTGGACTGGACAGTGTGGGCGCCCACCACAGGGTGCCTATGTGGACCGGAGAGTGTGGGCGCCACAAGGGTGGTGCCTAGATGGAAAGTTGTTTGGGTCTTTGTTTGGAGTGGTTACGGGCTGCCCTAAGTTAAGTTTGTGGAATAATAGGGTGGGCGCCACACATGTGGTGCCTAGGTGGGCTGAAGAGTATGGGCGCCACACATGGGGCGCCTAGATAGAATAAAGAGTGGGGTGGGCGCCACACATGGGGTGCCTAGGTGGAGTCAATTCATTTTCGGAGTTTGGTCCCTACGTTGAGTGATTCCGGTCCATTTTAGGTCAAACTAGTGATTTCGGAGGGTGGGCGCCACACATGGGGCGCCTAGGTGACCATGACTAGTGAGGGCGCCACACATGGGGCGCCTAGGTGAATTTGAGTAGGGTGGGCGCCCCTTGGGTGGTGCTAGATGAATTTCTGTTACTCTTTCTAAGGCAAACTTCGAAAACTCATAACTTTTGATCCGCTTATCGGATTTGGACATTCTACATACCGTCGGAAAGCTCTTGAAGTGAAGAATCCAATGTCTAACTGTCCTAATGATTATGGGCTGAGAAAAGATGCGGACCTCTGGATCAATGGATCCGGCTTCCTAACTTAGGGTAATCGGATGGCATTTGGGTAAACTTGGTGTAATCTTTGTAAGAACTGGCCTAGGCATGTCTTAAGTGGTTTGGAATATGTAGAGTTAGTGTAGTAGTCTGTCCTTGTGTGAAAGGTGAGTTGGACTCGAGATCTCAATGTGATTCGGCTTTCTTCTCACGAATTTCTAGAAGTCGTTGAACTAAGTCTGAAACTATCAAAAAAGCATCTTCATTGTCATTAATTAATCTGAATTATGCCATTAATCATTCAATTATGAGTGAAATGGGGGCATCGCTATATATGACAGGTGTTTAAGGCTATCATAGGGGCCAAATGAGGTGTCTACAGTATGCCCCTCTTTGGAGAACAACACGTGGAGAGTTGTGCTCCAAAGAAAGTAGACACACCACTCATGACTCACGGGAGGTTTTGAGCTCGTGGGAGTGGCTACCTATGGATGTATGCAATTGCAAACTCATCCCAAAGGTGAGGTTCACTTTTCTAGGATCGGTTCTGATTCAGGGGAAAAAAGAAAAAGAACAAATTACGTGCCTACTGATTTGATTGGAAACCCGAGATCTGTGCCTCGGTGCCCGTGGTATTGCCACGTGGCGGGTTGGGAACTGTGCCCCAGTTGCTGAATTTGAAATGGTGGTGGGAACTGTGCCCCAGTTGCTGAATTTAAAATGGTGGTGGGAACTGTGCCCCAGTGGTCTGAATCAGAAGTCGATCTTTCGATTAGCTAAATCA
Source organism: Litsea cubeba (assembly GCA_012931725.1). Taxonomy (NCBI): domain Eukaryota; kingdom Viridiplantae; phylum Streptophyta; class Magnoliopsida; order Laurales; family Lauraceae; genus Litsea; species Litsea cubeba. The sequence continues at coordinate 20,001,683 of CM022952.1, read as the reverse complement.
CTATCAGAATTTAATTTGTTCTTGCAATAGAATTGATTTCAAATGGTCATATATAACGTCTTTTAACTTTCATCCATAGTTAAATGTTTAAAGCATAATTGAAACTAACTAGCAATAATGGGGATCTTAGTGGAAATCATAAACATAGTTCAAGCAATAGTGTGAGTGCATGTGAGAATGAGATGCATTTTTTTTTTAAAAGAGATGTTTGATTTTGAAACTCGTGTATGCATCGAAAAAGCTAAATCAATGGAAGATGGTCACCGGAATAACCGTCACTCTCTAGGGATCTTGGTCTTCACCCAAGCTTAGACGAGAACCTAGGATAGATTCGATCATCTTTTTGTGCTTATCATGGAGAGCTTCGAATTACACGGTTTCCGTCCTCCAACATCAAGATTTGAGTCGGCGAACACACAATTCGTGAGGACACGGTATTATGGTTGCCGTACCGATTATAAGCGCTTAAGGGAGGCCTACGGTGACTCAATTTCCAGACGTGAGGTAGAATCATGAAAATCATAGTTAGGGGTACTTACCTTAAGAGCTTTCCATAAATCTGACGTTATGGATCGTTGCTGCTTTCTTTGGTTGTTTGCTGAAGTTTGTGAACTTGTCATCAATCTCCATCAGTGTGTTTGAAGGTCCTTCACCTTGGTGTTTTTGCTTTCGATTTCGGATCCTGCATTGACCAAACACTAAAAGATTCTGCATTTTTCTTCGTTAGTACTTAGTTTTATAATTTGCAGAGGTAACCGTTCTAATTTTATTGATGAAGATGGCATGAGATGCAGTGCACAATGTTAGATGTATGCGTGATGGGACTAATGTGCATGCAACGGGACCTCATGTGATGGGACAATGTTTCAATTTGACGATGTGTCATTCTTTTGTGTGTGTGCCTGTTTTGCTTCCTTTTTTTTTTTTAATCTGTGTGTGCACCCTACTTAGCATATAATGCAGGTAAATGCATGGATTTGGATTTTGGAGTGATGCATGACATACGAGTCAATGGTATATTTTAAATTGAATCGACTGACCTGTCTGTCTCGTTTGTGCTACCTCCATTGGTAAATCGGAATGAACCATCACTTTGGTATTGGTAACCGTGCTGGAATCTTGCCAAAGCCAGAAGGCTGGTCTCTGTTTCCATTGTTGTTTGGGCTAATCTCAGGTTTTAGGTTATGGGACCTTTCTGCCTCTCACTAGTGTTATTCATTATCCCAATTCAGTTCAGCACTTCAGCCCTTACTTTTATTCTCACCAAAAACCATTTCTCCATTTTTTTTTAAAATCTGTTGGGTGAAAGACACAGGGCCGGATTAAATGTATTTTCATTTCATTGTAGGTCTGTAACATGTGTCTTAATGAGGCTAGTTTGGCAAGTGGGATCTGTTTTGTTTTAGTCTTCAGGTTGGATAAAGGGTCATGGTCTTTTGGCTTCCTTTCTATTTATCACTTAGCCAATGAGGTTCATTACCTCTAAATCAAGAAACACAAATTACCATCTCGGGATCAGTTTGTCTCTGATGCTGATGTAGACTGATGTATTCTCATGCTTCACTCTCTCATTTTAACTTTGGGCATGGTTGTCAGATGGATAGGACTAAGAAGGCCACTAAGCGTGATCCTATGCCGATGGATACTCTGGAAGAGGTTGAGGCGGAACCGGTCATTGCTCCCCCGAGAAAGAAACAAAGGGTGAGGATAAGTTGGAGAAGAAGCCCCATCTCGCAGATGAGATAAGAGCTGGCCGGGTAAATTTTTAGCTGCCTTTATAAATGTTATACTTGTTGGTCTCCACT